>JASAMV010000004.1:0-13693 GCA_030248065.1 Rhynchonema sp. JSB1_4
TAAACATACGATAGTTATTTAAAACACAAGTTCCTCTTCCTATCAAAGACTTATTTTACAACGGTTTTAGTACTTTAGTAATTTGAGACTTATTTTACAACGGTTTTACTACTTTAGTAATTTGTTTTTCCGTTCTATTGCAATCTATGTACCACTTCAACAATTTTAATTTTTTAGCTGTTATTTTGTATCATTATTTTTTCGCCATTTATGTCTACATAGTTATATACTTTTCTTATAACTTTTCCATACTCACATCTATAGTTATGTTATTTCTCAAAAAGGGTTCTTCACACATTACTGACCGGGTCCCAGAGCGCTCCCCTCCACCTGTGTGAGACTTATTTTACAACGGTTATATTTACACGTAGCCTTATTTCGTTATTCTGCAATCTCCGTTTTAGTACTTTAGTAATTTGTTTTTCGTTCTATTGCAATCTATCTACCAGATCAATAATTTCATTTCTCAGTTTTATTTCGCATCGTTATCTTTTCGCCAGTTATGTCTACATAGTTATACAATTTTCTTATAACCTTTTCGTACTCATATCTATAGTTATGTTATTTCTCAAAAAGGGTTCTTCACACATTACTGACCGGTCCCAGAGCGCTCCTCCACCTGTGTGGAGAATTATTTTGCAACCGTTATATTTACACGTAGCCTTATTTCGCTCAACGATTATATTTAGACGTAGCCTTATTTCGCTATTTTGCAATCTCCATAATATAGCTATGGGTCTCTTTCAACGGTTTTAGTACTTTAGTAATTTGAGACTTATTTTACAACGGTTATATTTACACGTAGTCTTATTTCGCTATTTTGTAATCTCCGTTTTAGTACTTTAGTAATTTGTTTTTCCGTTCTATTGCAATCTATGTACGAGCTTCAACAATTTAAATTTTTCAGCTTTATTTCGCATCATTATTTTTTTCGCCACTTATGTCTACATAGTTATATAATTTTCTTATAACTTTTCCGTACTCACATCTATAGTTATGTTATTTCTCAGAAAGGGTTCTTCACACATTACTGACAATTCCCAGAGCGCTCCTCCACCTGTGTGGGAGTTATTTTACAACAGTTATATTCACACATAGCCTTATTTCGCTATTTTGCAATCTCCATAATATAGCTATGAGTCTCTTTCAACGATTTTAGTACTTTAGTAATTTTTTTCTCCGTTCTATTGCAATCTATGTACCACTTCAACAATTTAATTTTTCAGCTTTATTTCGCATCATTATTTTTTTCGCCACTTATGTCTACATAGTTATATAGTTTTCTTATAACTTTTCCGTACTAACACATCTATAGTTATGTTATTTCTCAAAAAGGGTTCTTCACACATTACTGACCGGTCCCAGAGCGCTCCTCCACCTGTGTGAGACTTATTTTACAACGGTTATATTTACACGTAGCCTTATTTCGCTATTTTGCAATCTCCATAATATAGCTATGGGTCTTTCTTTTGTGCGGTGTTCACTTAAAAAATTAAACCATCACTAATATCGATTTCCCTTATTCCTGACCGCCCCTTTACGTTTGCTAAACGGAAAAAAACATTTTCGCCTTTATTCACTTTTAAGGTCCTCGGGGGGAGCGCGGGGTCCCCCCTAAGGTACACTAACGACCAACACGAAAACACAGTAGTACACTAACCGCAACTCGAGGCACACTAACCGCTACGCCGCATTACGAACTATATTGCTACACGGAACCACTGATAATAAACCATTCAAGCAACAAAGCTAACTCCCCACAAGTTTCACACTGCAAAGTTAGCTAGCTATCTGAACTTCAGCATGTATATCTGTTATTGTTCCACCAGTCAGTTCGTCCAAATTATGCTAACACAACCTTTTAAATGCCTATTTTTCTTAATGTAGGAAAATTTGAACAATTTTGACCATTCTGCCGTATAAAATTCTCACTTTCGCACTAAAATCCATTTTCAATTCATGACCGCACGAAAAAAAGCTTAGTAAGCAGTTTATTGGCAATACAAACATCAGACAAGCAAAGCTATCTGGTAACTCAGTATGATACCTCCATAAAGGTAGTCGACGCGCGAATTGCACTCACCGGAAAACCCTAACCCATCGTAATTTTCATTCGGACCAATCGTGCCTAGATCCTTTTGTTTTTTATCTATGTTTTGCGTGTTACGGCGAACACCAACCAACAATTCCAGAAGTTTTCGTCACCCAAGCTCGGGACTACAACTTTGCTCCCTCCTGCCGCTAATGTATGGATAGGCAGCAATCACGATCGGTCTCGCAACGATCTCGCTTGCGGTGGGTTACGGTATTTCGCAGCCCAGTCACAATCTTCCGCACACGGGTTTTACCTCTCCAATTAGTCTACCTTACTGCCAAAATTTACTCTATCTTACCATTCCACATAAAAACCTAAATATAACTTCCAAAAAAAGAGCTTCCGAGGCTTCATAGCGCTTCACAAGCACTTATGTACATTTGTTGTTCCTTCAAAGCATGTAATACGCCTCCCATTTACCAATACACACCAATAAATACAATTACAACGAAAAAACCCCTTTCTACCGCATTTTTCGCGCGTATTTCTGCCAATTTTCCACACTTCAATTAGTGAATTAATAGAAACTCGTCAAGAAATAAGGCTTCCTCTAATAGATTCCCCCCGACAAAGTTCGGCCAGCCAACTAATACAGCCCCCTCTATTCTAGGCATGTACGGTACTTTTTCTCCGAACAAAAGACAGAGTACTTCATTTTTTCGAGCGGCAGAACACTTACCGACCTCCGAAAAAACATCGGAGAATCTATATTCGTTGAACTCATTTTTTTACGTTTTTCAAAAATGCGAAAAGATCTTTCCTTTTTTGGAAAAAAATCTCAATAAAAAACAATATTTTCCCTATTTTTCATAACATTCACTAAAAAAATCATTCATTCTATGCCTAAGAATGCCCATTCCAGGCCTGAAAAATATTTCTTAATTTTTACACCAAAATTCCAGAAATAGACGCACTCCCACACAAAACAGTAGGGACTCCCCTATCATGAAGAGACAACAAACCTTTCGACTTGGATTTCTAGCAATTACTGCCACCTAATGACCTCCTTCCCTCGACGAACTAAGTGTTATTAGCCAATTTTCTCAGAACTTATTTTGCCAGCTTTTTAAACCATGGCACCTAAAAAACTTTCAACTATATCCCAATCAAATTCATTTCAGGTGGCTTCCAATTTTCGGGTTTAGCTTGATTCAATCCAACAATACAATGCACATTAAAATAAATAAATAATTTGTTTCTCCGTATTTATTTTCCAGATCAATCTCCTCTCCTTTCTGACATTTTACCCGTAAATTATTTAGTATGTTTTTACTCCACATACCATTCAACGTTTTTTTATTTCACATGTTGTTCTTACAAATTTATCTTTTAACGATTTTAATGCTTTATCAAATTACCACGATTAAATTTTAAATTTTTCAGGGCAAAAATTATCGCGTCAATACAAAACATGTCCAATCCTACAAAGACGCACACGTCCACCGCCCAATGCAATGAAAAATACGTCGTCAACATTGACGGACCTATAGCAGTCGGTGAGAAATTTGGCTTATCTAAATCAATCCTACCCTAAAATGTTTCCCCAGCATCAACTAGTGAATGACTATGCAGAATTTGTATTATCAACCCAATGAAAACATATCTTGACAATTTTCAACCATATTCATCAACAAACAACCCATTTCATCCCTTAAAATGCCTATTCTCACCTTAAATTTCAATATTTTAGACAAAAATTCAAAGACTACCATACCCTCAAAAAAACAATGCGACAAATCTATTATCCACTACCAAGACACCTAGCTATTAGCGAATGCCCTTTGAAAATTTACTCGTCAAACATATATCTTCAGGAAAAACCACAATTTTGAACGCAATTCGTCTCCAGCGACCGGATTGGAGTACCGTTGAAGAACCTGTTCATGAATGGACATCTTCAGGCGTGTTGCAAGCATACTACACCGACCAGTCAAGGTTAGCATTATAAAATATTTCTATTATACTTTCAAAGCATTTTGTGACAAAAAATCTATTTTAAAATAGTGATTTGTTTTCGAGCCATTTTTCTCACAAAATGAACGCAGAGTGATCAGAAACTCAAATTTGCAAAATACATTTTCTCAATTTGAGTAGTTTCCGCAATCCAGAAACTTTCAAACCATCACAAAACATAAAACAATCCAGGCGACTCTATCTTGTATATAGGATAATTAAATCTAAGCAATTTCCTATTCCGCAATTCTTTTTCAACAAGAAAAACAATAACTTCATCAAACTTAAACATATTTGACAAATTTTTAATTGCAGATATGCATACGAGCTTCAAACAACTGTCCTACGCCTCACATGTCACTGCATCCGAACAAGCTCGCGCCACATCCACGGTTATTTTATTTTCTATGAATTTCCATTTTTATTCTCATTACGATTTCGCCTAAATCTTACACCTTGCTGTCATTAAAGCTGTTGCCAGATCTCAGACTCCACTAATACAATGTCAAACTTTCTTCGTATCTAGTATTCTAAACATGAAGCGCCGTCGAACGCTTGCTAACCAGGAGATTCAATCAGACATCTCATAACGAAATCAATTATATGTATCACATAAATTTCAAGAAACTTGTCATAATCGAGCCGCGCATTTCCCATCGTCGAAACCGTTCGTTCAACTAATGAGTCATATGTTGACTTCGAATCAAAAGGAACTTCTTCACTTCCTTTTTTAAAGTGCTCTCTGCCGTATCATTGCCTCAAACCGAACATGCATGCTCTACATAAATTGTGATCTCGACACCATCGACTCGCCTCTCTCAAAAAACGTGCTCGACCAGAAGAAGTTTCGAAGGTAGATAAGAATTATAATTCCCAACTGATCGCACAACAACTCTCGCACTATCAAAAGCTCGCTGCCATTGGTGAGCACGTCGAATACGTGACAAACGAAGCAGACATTCAAAGCACTGTCGAATCGATAATTTCGAAAATCGAGAATTTCTTCAATTTCAAAAGTGTTTGAAACAATTTTCGTGTTTTGAACACTTTAAATCTGCTCAAATCTGGTAGCCTTGAAAATATTTTTAGCGTACGATATCACACACACCTACTATTCGCTCATGTCATACAGTGATATATTGTACTCGACAAATCAGGCTTTTCATATTTTTTCAATTCTTATTAAATAGAATATATTAAAAAATTTAACTAACCGCCTTTCTCACAAAAATAACTGCAGATATTGTTAAATAAAACAACCTTATTCCGTTATATTCTGTTTATTCTTTATTCAATTTTCGTTATTTTTTTAACATCAAATATCAATTTTTTATCATGCTACTTGGCCTGTCATTCATATCACTATTTGACTCAATATAATTTCAATAATATTTAAAATTTTCCTTTCTTTCTCTTCATTCCTTTTTTCGAGATATAACACAAATTTCCCGTATAAACTCGTTTCTCCCTCTTGCCTTTTTTGGACATACAGTACAGTACTTAATCTTTTCAACATGTTAGTTCTCACTTAGCCTGCAGTTAAACATTTTACGTCCTATTTGCAACTTGTATTCACCTATTTTGCCATGCTAAAAATAAAATAAAATTAACTGACTTGACAACCAGTCCTCAATTCTTGTTATCAACATCTTCAATTGTGGATGAGATTTAGCAATCGTATGTCCTATTCGTTCGTTCGTATGCTAAATCCATCCACAATTGAAGATGTTGATAACGAATTGAGGACTGGTTGTCAAGTCTGTTAATTTTATTTTATTTTTAGCATGGCAAAATAGTGAATACAGTTCCCAATGGGACGTAAAATGTTTAACTGCAGGCTAAGTGAGAACTGAGACATGTTGAAAAGATTAGTACTGTACTGTATGTCCAAAAAAGGCAAGAGGGAGAAACGAGTTTATACGGGAAATTTGTGTTATATCTCGAAAAAAGGAATGAAGAGAAAGAAAGGAAAATTTTAAATATTATTGAAATTATATTGAGTCAAATAGTGATATGAATGACAGGCCAAGTAGCATGATAAAAAATTGATATTTGATGTTAAAAAAATAACGAAAATTGAATAAAGAATAAACAGAATATAACGGAATAAGGTTGTTTTATTTAACAATATCTGCAGTTATTTTTGTGAGAAAGGCGGTTAGTTAAATTTTTTAATATATTCTATTTAATAAGAATTGAAAAAATATGAAAAGCCTGATTTGTCGAGTACAATATATCACTGTATGACATGAGCGAATAGTAGGTGTGTGTGATATCGTACGCTAAAAATATTTTCAAGGCTACCAGATTTGAGCAGATTTAAAGTGTTCAAAACACGAAAATTGTTTCAAACACTTTTGAAATTGAAGAAATTCTCGATTTTCGAAATTATCGATTCGACAGTGCTTTGAATGTCTGCTTCGTTTGTCACGTATTCGACGTGCTCACCAATGGCAGCGAGCTTTTGATAGTGCGAGAGTTGTTGTGCGATCAGTTGGGAATTATAATTCTTATCTACCTTCGAAACTTCTTCTGGTCGAGCACGTTTTTTGAGACGCGAGTCGATGGTGTCGAGATCACAATTTATGTAGACATGCATGTTCGGTTTGAGGCAATGATCGGCACAGACATTTGAAAAGAAGTGAAGAAGTTCCTTTTGATTCGAAGTCAACATATGACTCATTAGTTGAACGAACGGTTTCGACGATGGGAATGCGCGCTCGATTATGACAAGTTTCTGAAATTTATGTGATACATATAATTGATTTCGTTATGAGATGTCTTATTGAATCTCCTGGTTAGCAAGCGTTCGACGGCGCTTCATGTTTAGAATACTAGATACGAAGAAAGTTTGACATTGTATTAGTGGAGTCTAATCTGGCAACAGCTTTAATGACAGCAAGGTGTAAGATTTAGGCGAAATCGTAATGAGAATAAAAATGGAAATTCATAGAAAATAAAATAACCGTGGATGTGGCGCGAGCTTGTTCGGATGCAGTGACATGTGAGCGTAGGACAGTTGTTTGAAGCTCGTATGCATATCTGCAATTAAAAATTTGTCAAATATGTTTAAGTTTGATGAAGTTATTGTTTTTCTTGTTGAAAAAGAATTGCGGAATAGGAAATTGCTTAGATTTAATTATCCTATATACAGGATAGAGTCGCCTGGATTGTTTTATGTTTTGTGATGGTTTGAAAGTTTCTGGATTGCGGAAACTACCAAATTGAGAATGTATTTTGCAAATTTGAGTTTCTGATACTCTGCGTTCATTTTGTGAGAAAAATGGCTCGAAACAAATCACTTTAAATAGATTTTTTGTCACAAAATGGTTTGAAAGTATAATACAAATATTTTATAATGCTAACCTTGACTGATCCGTGTAGTATGCTTGCAACACGCCTGAAGATGTCCATTCATGAACAGGTTCTTCAACGGTACTCCAATCCGGTCGCTGAAGACGAATTGCGTTCAAAATTGTGGTTTTTCCTGAAGATATATGTTTGACGAGTAATTTTTCAAAGGGCGTTCGCTAATGGCTAGGTGTCTTGCTAGTCGATAGTAGATTTGTCGCATTGTTTTTTTGAGGGTATGGTAGTCTTTGAATTTTTGTCTAAAATATTGAAATTTAAGGTGAGAATAGGCATTTTAAGGGATGAAATGGGTTGTTTGTTCATCGATATAGTTGAAAATTGTCAAGATATGTTTTCATTGGGTTGATAATACAAATTCTGCATAGTCATTCACTAGTTGATGCTGGGGAAACATTTTAGGGTAGGATTGATTAGATAAGCCAAATTTCTCACCGACTGCTATAGGTCCGTCAATGTTGACGACGTATTTTTCATTGCATTGGGCGGTGGACGTGTGCGTCTTTGTAGGATTGGACATGTTTTGTATTGACGCGATAATTTTTTGCCCTGAAAAATTTAAAATTTAATCGTGGTAATTTGATAAAGCATTAAAATCGTTAAAAGATAAATTTGTAAGAACAACATGTGAAATAAAAAAACGTTGAATGGTATGTGGAGTAAAAACATACTAAGTAATTTTGGGGTCAAATGTCAGAAAGGAGAGAGATTGATCTGGAAAATAAATACGGAGAAACAATTATTTTATTTATTTTAATGTGCATTGTATTGTTGGATTGAATCAAGCTAAACACGAAAACTGGAAGCCACCTGAAATGAATTTGATTGGGATATAGTTGAAATTTTTTTAGGTGCATGGTTTAAAAAGCTGGCAAAATAAGTTCTGAGAAAATTGGCTAATAACACGTAGTTCGTCGAGGGAAGGAGGTCATTAGGTGGCAGTAATTGCTAGAAATCCAAGTCGAAAGGTTTGTTGTCTCTGCATGATAGGGGAGTCCTACTGTTTTGTGTGGGAGTGCGTCTATTTCTGGAATTTTGGTGTAAAATTAAGAAATTTAGGCCTGGAATGGGCATTCTTAGGCATAGAATGAATGATTTTTTTAGTGAATGTTATGAAAAATAGGGAAAATATTGTTTTTATTGAGATTTTTTTCCAAAAAAGGAAAGATCTTTTCGCATTTTGAACGTAAAAAATGAGTTCAACGAATATAGATTGTCCGATGTTTTTTCGGAGGTCGGTAAGTGTCTTGCCGCTCGAAAAAATGAAGTACTCTGTCTTTTGTTCGGAGTAAAAAGTACCGTACATGCCTAAATAGAGGGGGCTGTATTAGTTGGCTGGCGGAATTTTGTTGGGGGGATCTATTAGAGGGAGCCTTATTCTGACGAGTTTCTATTAATTCACTAATTGAAGTGTGGAAAATTGGCAGAAATACGCGCAAAAATCCGTAGAAAGGGGTTTTTTCGTTGTAATTGTATTTATTGGTGTGTATTGGTAAATGGGAGGCGTATTACATGCTTTGAAGGAACAACAAATGTACATAAGTGCTTGTGAAGCGCTATCAAGCCTCGGAAGCTCTATTTTTGGAAGTTATATTTAGGTTTTTATGTGGAATGGTAAGATAGAGTAAATTTTGGCAGTAAGGTAGACTAATAGAAAGGTAAAACCAGTGTGCGGAAGATTGTGACTGGGCTGCGAAATACCGTAACCCACCGCAAGCGAGATCGTTGCGAGACCGATGGTGATTGCTGCCTATCCATACATTAGCGGCAGGAAGGTAGAAATTGTAGTCCCGAGCTTGGGTGACGAAAACTTGGAATTGTTGGTTGGTGTTCGCCGTAACACGCAAAACATAGATAAAAAACAAAAGGATCTAGGCACGATTGGTCCGAATGAAAATTACGATGGGTTAGGGTTTTCCGGGGGTGAGTGACAATCGCGCGTCGACTACCTTTATGGAGGTATCAGTCCTAGTTACCAGATAGCTTTGCTTGTCTGATGTTTGTATTGCCAATAAACTGCTTACTAAGCTTTCTTCGTGCGGTCATGAATTGAAAATGGATTTTAGTGCGAAAGTGAGAATTTTATACGGCAGAATGGTCAAAATTGTTCAAATTTTCTTGACATAAGAAAAATAGGCATTTAAAAGGTTGTGTTAGCATAATTTGGACGAACTGACTGGTGGAACAATAACAGATATACATGCTGAAGTTCAGATAGCTAGCTAACTTTGCAGTGTGAAACTTGTGGGGGGAGTTAGCTTTGTTGCTTGAATGGGTTATATTAGTGGTTCCGTGTAGCAATATAGTTCGTAATGCGGCGTAGCGGTTAGTGTGCCTCGAGCTGCGGTTAGTGTACTACTGTGTTTTCGTGTCGGTCGTTAGTGTACCTTAGGGGGGACCCCGCGCTCCCCCCGAGGAACTAAAGTGAATAAAGGCGAAAATGTTTTTTTCCGTTTAGCAAACGTAAAGGGGCGGTCAGGAATAAGGGAAATCGATATTAGTGATGGTTTAATTTTTTAGTGAACACCGCACAAAAGAAAGACCCATAGCTATATTATGGAGATTGCAAAATAGCGAAATAAGGCTACGTGTAAATATAACCGTTGTAAAATAAGTCTCACACAGGTGGAGGAGCGCTCTGGGACCGGTCAGTAATGTGTGAAGAACCCTTTTTGAGAAATAACATAACTATAGATGTGAGTACGGAAAAGTTATAAGAAAACTATATAACTATGTAGACATAAGTGGCGAAAAAATAATGATGCGAAATAAAGCTGAAAAATTAAATTGTTGAAGTGGTACATAGATTGCAATAGAACGGAGAAAAAAATTACTAAAGTACTAAAATCGTTGAAAGAGACTCATAGCTATATTATGGAGATTGCAAAATAGCGAAATAAGGCTATGTGTGAATATAACTGTTGTAAAATAACTCCCACACAGGTGGAGGAGCGCTCTGGGACCGGTCAGTAATGTGTGAAGAACCCTTTTTGAGAAATAACATAACTATAGATGTGAGTACGGAAAAGTTATAAGAAAATTATATAACTATGTAGACATAAGTGGCGAAAAAATAATGATGCGAAATAAAGCTGAAAAATTAAATTGTTGAAGTCGTACATAGATTGCAATAGAACGGAAAAACAAATTACTAAAGTACTAAAACGGAGATTACAAAATAGCGAAATAAGGCTACGTGTAAATATAACCGTTGTAAAATAAGTCTCAAATTACTAAAGTACTAAAACCGTTGAAAGAGACCCATAGCTATATTATGGAGATTGCAAAATAGCGAAATAAGGCTACGTCTAAATATAATCGTTGAGCGAAATAAGGCTACGTGTAAATATAATCGTTGTAAAATAAGTCCCACACAGGTGGAGGAGCGCTCTGGGACCGGTCAGTAATGTGTGAAGAACCCTTTTTGAGAAATAACATAACTATAGATGTGAGTACGGAAAAGTTATAAGAAAATTATATAACTATGTAGACATAAGTGGCGAAAAAATAATGATGCGAAATAAAGCTGAAAAATTAAATTGTTGAAGTGGTACATAGATTGCAATAGAACGGAAAAACAAATTACTAAAGTACTAAAACGGAGATTGCAGAATAACGAAATAAGGCTACGTGTAAATATAACCGTTGTAAAATAAGTCTCACACAGGTGGAGGAGCGCTCTGGGACCGGTCAGTAATGTGTGAAGAACCCTTTTTGAGAAATAACATAACTATAGATGTGAGTATGGAAAAGTTATAAGAAAAGTATATAACTATGTAGACATAAATGGCGAAAAAATAATGATGCGAAATAGAGCTGAAAAATTAAATTGTTGAAGTGGTACATAGATTGCAATAGAACGGAAAAACAAATTACTAAAGTAGTAAAACCGTTGTAAAATAAGTCTCAAATTACTAAAGTACTAAAACCGTTGTAAAATAAGTCTTTGATAGGAAGAGGAACTTGTGTTTTAAATAACTATCGTATGTTTATTAAAATATTGATATACGCGAGTATTTTTTTGTAGGAATCTACAACGCGAAATCGACGTCGAAAACAATCGTTTGATGGAGATAATGAAGATGTTCCAATCAAATACAGTATTGTTGACAATGTTGCGAATGTGCGTCGTACATCGAACATGGTCTCTGGTGCGCGAATTGGTGGCGATTTGAGAGTAAGTGAATGTTTATATGAGCGAAAGTGAATCAGAACGCGGATATTTGTAGAAAGTCAATGCGTTTGAGTGGTTTTTTTCTAAGAATTTTATTAATATGAAGTAATAATGGAAGATTAAATTTTAAATCTATAAATCGTAATATAAAATAACTGAGGAATAGAACGTTAATATATATTTTGGGAAAAGTTGTTGAATTGTAGCTGTTGATTATGAATATATACGGGGAAAAAAAATATTATTCGAATTGAGTATTTATGTAATATTTGTTTGAAATTTGGTTCTGTCGCGGATATGATTTATCAGGATATTAATCAAAAAGGTGGCTGAGTAAAAATTTTAGAGTGGAAATTTCGTTTTAGCGTCCGCGAGTAATGAATCAGAATGGAAAGCAAGTTGTACGGTTTGGACGTATGTCTGGGGAAGTTCGTTTACAACCGGATGAACCGTTGAATCCGATCGACTCTTTTATGGATACGAATAATGCAAATTAGGTAGATTTGAATTGTTCTTCGTTTTTTCGAAAGTACGCTAGTTACAATTTATATTTTTCTGCTGTTGTTTTGTATATTCGTATGGATTTCTTAGTGATAAAATATAAATAGTTTGGTCATGATATTTGATAGTATTCGGTAGTTGTTTATGCATTTCAGAGTGTATTGAAATTTTTGTACGTTTTTTTAGCGTTAGATAGTTTTTTTTATGGATTTGATGGTGTCAGTTTTTGTACAGAATATACTTTAAAGAGGATTTATTTTAATGGTTATTTAATTTTGTTTGTGATAATACTAAATTTTTTAATTTTATTTTTATTCAAAGTTTGGGAATTCTGTGAAACGTTTTGAATCAAAGATTTTTTACGTGGCAAACAAGAATTATTTGTTGATTTGAGTTGGTCAGTAGTTTATGCTATGTACTGAAAATGTTCGAATGAGGTGATGTTGGCGCAAATGTTTTTTTTATTGTTGAAAAGTGGCGGTAGATGAATGGTGTACGTTGTATTGGATAGATATCACACAAGTCTGGAACGAAAGGAAATTCGAGGCATGTTTTTTTTTCAATTCGACATGTTCGTTGAATTTCGAATGATTTGTCACAATTAAAAATAGAAAATGAAAAAAACATTGAACGAACAAAAACTCATACGAAAGATAAGAAACACATAACATGAATAGGATTTGTCAACCAGAGCGAAAAGGAAAATACTGACAAAATATTATCGTCTGAATATGTTTGCGTTCGGCAAATAACATTTGAAAAAAATTTCGTGATGACTCAATATAACGGTGGGAAAGTTTTTTAGAAAATTGCTCAGAAGTATTATATTCGTTGAGCAAGATCGTTATTGTGAATAAGGTTGAAAAGGGAACAAGAATTTGAAAGCATGAATTATCTTCGAATACATGCAAAACGAGTAACTTAGTGTTGTATCGCAGTTCTGTAGCAATCGGTACCCATAGCCGACAGAATCTCACCCTCCTCGAGCAATTCGTTGAGAGTTTCACGAATTGTCTGAGGATCGCTGTTGAGTGTTCGTATGATTGAACTCAACGCAATGCCAACGGATTCGTTGTGTGCATTTTGTTCGGTGAACGACTTGACAATGGATTGGATCTTAAAGTATAATGAAAGTGTAAAAGAAGATATTTGTTCTATTGAAAATTGAGAAAACGTATAGAAAACGAAATAATAGTATATAACATTGTTCAGTTGTTTTTATATAGTAACTTTTTTATATTGAGTAAGGTTATATAGTGCACTAACATCGGACTTGAGTTGACGCGAAACATTTTGACATGTTGTATTTGAGGTGGTCTCTGTGAGATTTGTCGGAATAGGTTCAGTTGTATTGGCGGTTCGACTGTGCTGTGGACCGGACGCAGATGCATTTTCAATCGAGAACAGTTTGGCCCATGTGGTGGCGGATTCATATTTGATGGCGATTGGAATGTCCTGAGAAAATAGTAGATGTAATATTTGAGTGGTAAGATTTTTAAAAGTTGTTAAAATATAATGTAGTGATAGAGATTTTGTTACGAAGTTTTGTATTGGACTCGTTAAATATTTGATTCATAAGAAAGAAAAGATGTATAGTTTTA
>JASAMV010000007.1:0-24478 GCA_030248065.1 Rhynchonema sp. JSB1_4
TAGGCTTCTAACTACAGCTGCACCGTCGGCGTGGGATCTTGTGTTGTGTGAATTGTGAAGCCGTTTTATCATTTGTATCACATTATTCGAAAAATCGGCATGTTAAAAACTGTAGCGCAACTACTCCTTCAAAGTGGACGTGTGATGATTGTTCACTGCGCTTTATAAGCTTCACTCAACTTTCGTTACATCGATTCTTACTACATGGCCAGTCTGAGAGTTGCATAGCATGTCCTCACTGCGGGCAGTTGAAAGGGTATCGTTTCTGGTCGAGCTGGTCTCGACATAAGTCAGCTTGTAAGAAACGACAGTCCTCTTCAGGTGGGCCATGACCGACTTGTGTATGAGTACTTCAGCGTGTTTCTCGGGAGTAACTGGAACTACCCTGACCTAACAGTTGACAATGAACTGCTACGGTTGTGGTGTGAGGTCTGCCAGTTGGTTCATGCGAAACATGGAGTCCGAATGGACAGTTTTATATCAAATTATCATTGGTGTTGGGAGTGTATAGAAGCTAATTTTGTTCACCTTGTTAACAGTGTTTTTGTGCAGTGTCCCTCATTGTATAGCTTGATTGTAGTGACATGTATCTGCGTGCGTATTGCCTTCCACCATCAAGGGTCTTGTGTTGATCGCCTGATGGCGTTTCTCTTACAACAGTATGTTACGTACGAGGCATGCCATTGGATTGCATGTGATGATATGCCGTCTCTGTTGTTGAGTTGCCTCAGTTGTTTAATTCCAAACTATTTTTTTCCAATTGAATAAAAGATTTTCCATGACTTTGATGATGATCCAAGGGTCACATGAGCTTTATTTAACACTATAAGTATATGATTTAAAGTACTAATGTGCTGCTTCGATTGTGTCTGCGTCTGAACAGAACAAGAAGAGATCAAGACCAAGGGCCAAGAAACGCGCGAAGATAAATGAAAAGAAAGAGAAAGAGGCCCAACAACAACAACAAGTCGAAGTGGAAGTGCGTGTGGTTGATCCACCACAAATTGATTGGGAGAACAACACAGACCTGCCGATCAGGGTCATGACCGAACAAGAAAGTGATCACATCAAAACGGTGAAACATCGATTGACTCCAAAAGTGCTGCCAACAGAGGGCATGAGCTTGCGGAAAGGAGTCACGTGTCCACGATATGAAGACTGTGAATGGGTTCCGTGGCCGAAACATACATGCGAGCACAGGTCGTATGTTCACGGGTTCATTGAAGGACAATCAACACGAATGTTGGCAGATTCCGGCTGTAATCCCAACATTATCCCAGGGCTGGCCTTGCGAATGATTGAACGGGCCGCTGGTCATCGGGCACCACGCATCACGTTGGAATTTGGTGCTGTTCGTCTCTCAAAGACACACAACAACATCATTCCATTGCCTTGTACTCGTCACTCAGTTGAAACATCGGGTTGTCGATCGAGGTCACAAGCTGCACTGTGTCAACCTCACCGACAGGCGAACCCTTCGACCACTTCAGTGTGTGTGGTGAGTTGTTTCGAACTTCGACAGTGAATCGATTATTTTCGGCAATATCGACCACTCCCTCAACAATTGCATCGGTCTCGATCGTTGGTGTCACTTTGTACACCTTCAGACCAACGAGCTCGTCATATTCGTGTTTTTCTTCCTCCGAAATTTGTTGAGGCTTCAATTCGACTTTCACCATCGTGCTTCCGAACGGTTTGATCTTCGTGTTTTTCAGCACTCGTGCTTGTCCTTTCAACAGCCGAACCGGTTTCGGCTCCGTTCTCACAACTCCAACCTTCTGTCCCGGAGCAGACGGAGGTGGAGTTGGATAGAACAGATCACGTTGAAACGGATAGCCAGTCTTGCTTTGTCGTTCATCCGGGTTCGGCGTTTTCATCGGCGGACAAATTGGTACGTCGCTTCGTACCTTGAAATTGTCCATTGTCTTCTGCTCACGCGAGCGCGGTTCAGGCATGCGATGACAGTTCGCTGCTGAGATGCCAGTCAAATGCTCCGAGACTGCACCCAGCATAATGTCCATGTCGTGGTTCAATTTGTTGTTGACAGCGAATGGCATGAAGCTGTATCGTGGCGGATCTTCGCCCACGATCACACGCAACATCACCCATTCATCGGCTTCATCACCCTCCACACAATTGTATCCGGACAGTTGCAACGCTTGTAAATGCGTGATGCGTGGTGCCCGATGACCAGCGGCCCGTTCAATCATTCGCAAGGCCAGCCCTGGGATAATGTTGGGATTACAGCCGGAATCTGCCAACATTCGTGTTGATTGTCCTTCAATGAACCCGTGAACATACGACCTGTGCTCGCATGTATGTTTCGGCCACGGAACCCATTCACAGTCTTCATATCGTGGACACGTGACTCCTTTCCGCAAGCTCATGCCCTCTGTTGGCAGCACTTTTGGAGTCAATCGATGTTTCACCGTTTTGATGTGATCACTTTCTTGTTCGGTCATGACCCTGATCGGCAGGTCTGTGTTGTTCTCCCAATCAATTTGTGGTGGATCAACCACACGCACTTCCACTTCGACTTGTTGTTGTTGTTGGGCCTCTTTCTCTTTCTTTTCATTTATCTTCGCGCGTTTCTTGGCCCTTGGTCTTGCTCTCTTCTTGTTTTGCTCAGACGCAGACACCATCGAAGCAGCACATTAGTACTTTAAATCATATACTTATAGTGTTAAATAAAGCTCATGTGACCCTTGGATCATCATCAAAGTCATGGAAAATCTTTTATTCAATTGGAAAAAAATAGTTTGGAATTAAACAACTGAGGCAACTCCTCAACAACAGAGACGGCATATCATCACATGCAATCCAATGGCATGCCTCGTACGTAACATACTGTTGTAAGAGAAACGCCATCAGGCGATCAACACAAGACCCTTGATGGTGGAAGGCAATACGCACGCAGATACATGTCACTACAATCAAGCTATACAATGAGGGACACTGCACAAAAACACTGTTAACAAGGTGAACAAAATTAGCTTCTATACACTCCCAACACCAATGATAATTTGATATAAAACTGTCCATTCGGACTCCATGTTTCGCATGAACCAACTGGCAGACCTCACACCACAACCGTAGCAGTTCATTGTCAACTGTTAGGTCAGGGTAGTTCCAGTTACTCCAGAAACACGCTGAATACTCATACACAAGTCGGTCATGGCCCACCTGAAGAGGACTGTCGTTTCTTACAAGCTGACTTATGTCGAGACCAGCTCGACCAGAAACGATACCCTTTCAACTGCCCGCAGTGAGGACATGCTATGCAACTCTCAGACTGGCCATGTAGTAAGAATCGATGTAACGAAAGTTGAGTGAAGCTTATAAAGCGCAGTGAACAATCATCACACGTCCACTTTGAAGGAGTAGTTGCGCTACAGTTTTTAACATGCCGATTTTTCGAATAATGTGATACAAATGATAAAACGGCTTCACAATTCACACAACACAAGATCCCACGCCGACGGTGCAGCTGTAGTTAGAAGCCTATACTGTGTGCAAGGCGTGCTATGGCCACAAGGTCATTACAACTAAAAGACAGATTTGGCGCGAACCCACACTGTTCATAAAACTTCGTGGTTTCGTTGAAAAATGCTTGAAAATAAACATAATCAGACAAAAAATACAAATTCCACGGTTCGTTTTGTGTTTTCTGGCATAAGAAGTTACCATCAGTGGGACAAAACCCCTGACTAAAGCTGCACATGTGATTGGTTTCAATACACTCTTTTACAAACTTCATCACCCCAACTATCTCATCGAGTGACCATGCGACGACAAAGTTTTCGCCCGAGACTCGCAGGATACTGCTATTATCACAGTATTAATTACAGACAACAATTACAGAGTCCAACTTTTTGGTGCGACACTGTGGTGGTGGCGGTGTCAATGGTGTAGAATGTCTGAACGCGCTATCGGGTTTGTTGACAAATGCAACAAACCAAATTATCACAATAATGAACACCACTGGAACACACAACACGCCACAAATCTCGGCCATCGCACGAAATGGTTTCTATAAAACAGCGAAATGTATCTCGCGTCTTAGGATATCACACCAATCCTGGCCATGTATGAGCACAAAATTGTTATGATATAAACGTGTGAACACTGCTATTATAATTTCGCGATTGACACCAGCGTTCTTTACACGACACAGAACATACTGTAACATGTGAAGTGCGTTACAACCGGCTCTTACTGTCAATTTTCGGTTCATGTAACGGGACAGAATGATACATATACCTGACAGGTCACCGGTGTCAATTAATCGGCGCAGGATCACACAAATTTCACGAAAATCTCTGAGAAAAGCCTTTTCGCTTAGTCTTAACATCATGATCATGACACGAGTCGATTCATCTTCTGCCAAATTATATAACCAATGCTCAATTTTCAACCGTGTGACGATCATCTGCTATTAAGTAAGAGGTAGCTTAATAAAGCGCTGTCCTCTACGCCTTACACATACCTGTATATTTTGTTGACTGCCACTCAGCAGTGCCCCAGAACTTTCATTAGTTGCCATTTTGACAGTATATAAGCAGCTCGCAACCTGCAACGTGAATCACTTTTGCAAAATGGGTCCCTCAAGGAATTTTCGTGTACACTGCCACGTGTGTTTTAAAAGAATAAGCCGATCAAAGTTGGTTCTTATGTGCGCCACGCCACCATCACAACAAAACAAAAGTTTTTTGTATTTTCAGCATGGCACGTCACATGAAGCGACAACATTCAAATCCGTTCTGCACAAAGTGCCGAAAAATTATTCTGCGATCACAACCGAAGAACAATTATACTGTGCAGCTATGGTTTCAGTCTGCTCAGCTTGATCTTTTGGCACAAATGATCTTTGACAAAATGAATGAACTATGTACACGTCAACAATGGTCACTTAAAGAAGACTTACTTCCTGATTTGGAAGTCCTAATAGACTGTGCTATTTTATATTTAGAGATTGGTTTTAGTATCGACGTGATAACTAGATGTCAATTGTCAGACATTATACGTAGAAAACTTTGCGATGGATCAGATTTATTATGATATCTCAAACCCATATTCGTTTCGCGGATTAGCTGCATTAAAAACAGGCACAAGAGCCACAACAGCACAAGCCGCGAAATGGTTACGCTTGCAACCTATATACCAACTGTATAAACAACAAAAAAAGGGTCGTCGACAAAAACTTGCTGTTTTTTCGTTGGGCACGATGTATCAGACTGACTGTTTTGACCTCTCGAAATTCGCACGAAGTAACCGTAACCTGAAATGGCTTGTTTTGGTCATAGACTGTTTCTCAATGAAGATTTTTGTACGTGCGAGCAAATCTAAGGCAGGGGTTCATGTAGCAGCAGCGTTGTCATCGATTCTTGACGAAACCCGGCCTCTCAGAGCTCCATACAGCATTATTGGCAGCGACCTCGGCGGAGAATTCTGGAACAGTCACGTAGCTGAGGTTTTCAGAAGAGAAAACGTTCATCATTATCCACTTTTAGCCCCCCTCAAAGCCTTTTTGGCCGAAAATGCAGGGCGGTATTTGCTGACAAAGCTGTATAAGTATTTACGTCATAAACAAACAAAAGAGTGGCACTCAGTTTTGAAGCAGTTGGTCGGTGCGCGCAACAATCAGCCCAGGAAAGCACTGGGGTCTTTAAGGCCAAATGACGTCACGATAGAAAACCAACAATTTGTGTTCGAGCGTAAGTTTCCTAATTATCACACAGCGACAAAAACACCACCTAAATATGCGGTAGGACGTAAGGTCAGAATATTGAAACAACGTGGGCCATTTTCGAAAGTGTACGAACCACACTGGAGTGAAGAAATTTATCAGATCAGTGAGGTACATACAGCGCACATGCCCGAACGTTATTCCATTACCCAAAATTCAGAAAAAATTTACGGGACCTTTTACATTTGGGAAATGCAAGTAGTTGATGATGATTAACATCATGTTAACGTGATAAAAGGCACTAGAAATGTGTATTCAACTCAATTATGTATGTTCTACTGGAAAACAGAACACGGGGCAAAGGTGCTCTGACAGCATCCACACTACTCAGTCAGCCTGTTGACCTCGGAGTGGAAAACTACAGCAAGGGGTATGAGATAGCCGTGTTGTACGTTTGTTTGGAGCCTACTTGGATGCGTATGAAAGAGTTCTACGTGAACGTGTATCCAACCAATCAACCGGACGCTGCTGTACGAGTGAACTTTACTGTGGATGAATACTCATCTGAACAGACAGTGATGTCGTTAATACAGCAAGCATTAGAGGCGCGGTTTGGCACACAACAACCCCCTCTTAAAGTATTTCGAAGTGCTTTGGATGGTTATCAGTTCAAACTAAAGGTGGCCCATACAGTACAGATTAGCGACTCTCTGTGTAAGTTGTTGAGCACACCATCATCAGTTGTGAACCAACGCGCAACAACACAGTTGGAGATGCCCATAACCCACAAGCCACCACCTGACCAGGACTCTCTGTGTTTGCTGAAATGTGACGAGATAGAACCAAGTTTCAACTATCAAAGCAGGCTTGAGCGCGTGATGTGCCTGATGCCCGTCAAACGCACATCGAATCGTGGTCTTTACGAGTTCATACCTGCACGATTGCAGTATCACAAGCTTGACGCGTTGCGTCTTTCGAAAATCACGATGTCTATAAATACCCTAGATTTTACGCCAGTGGTAGTCGATCAGGCACACATTATGATTTTAACACATATTAGGCCCATAAATGGCTAAATATAGAAAAAATGTCTCAAAGAGGACGAGCAAGGTCACACGTAGGCGAACGCCCAAACGAAATCGAAAGTCTAAACGAAGAAGCAGAAAACCGGTTTCGAATGGCAAACGTGCTCGCCGTAGAGCGTGAAACCTTGCGAACCTCAACTCTGCTTCCGCTTTCGACCTCGGCACCAGCGCCGCTGGTATTTCACGTGCATGGACACGATGGTCTCCATTTAGATTCATCACAGACCAAACTAGGTGTGACCTATTCAGTCCAGAAGCAAACCAACGGCGTCTGGGAAGACCTTGCTGCAGATCAAGACCAAATTTGTCCTTTGAACAACACTTTGTACAGTATGTTTAGTGATGTGCAAGTGGAACTGAATTCTGTCTTGGTTGACAAAAGTGATCTCAATTACCACTCTCTTTCATACCTCAAAAATTTACACTGGACTGAAGAGAGTCAAAAACAAACAACCCTTCAGACAGTCAATTGGTATTCTGACACACCAGGTTTGTTATTTAACCCATTCTCTCGTTTTCTTATTCATATCATTTGCGTTTTACAGGTGCGTTCGATATAGTGTCCACTTTAAATGTGAACAAAGGAGCCCAGCACAGGGCAGGCCAGGTAGCTGGCGGAAAAAAGATTAGCCTTCTGGGCCACTTTTTTCCGATATTTTGGGGTGTGACCAGCCACTGTCAGACAAATGCAACCTGACAATAAAGCTATTGCTGAACAACTCAGCAATGTGTCTGCAGCTGCAACGCACATTATTGCCAGTCCCAACCAGCAACCTGATGATTTGCCATCATTTCGCTTAGTCATTCACGACGCATTTTTGGTACTTACAAGACTCCGGCTAAGACACCAATTGCCACAAACTCAACGCTATCGCTACATTAAACATAAGCTTCTGACAGTGCTACACTCAAAAGATTTGCAACAAGCAGGTCCGATCACTATTGCTACCGGGTCCAACCTGCCCTATAAAATGCTTGTGTTTTTTCGCAATGAAAAAACACATTTTGGTGACTACTATTCCAATATTTTTCAAATTTAACTCCCAACGTTGAAAATGTGATAGTGCGCAAAAATGCCAAAAGCATACCGTATTTGTATGCGCACACACTGGACGTTCCCAATAAACTCTATCACAATGCTTATCTGTCCACTCTGGACACCTTTGGAAGTCGAATGCGAGTACCATTTGAACAGTTCGATGCAGGGTTTTTCGGAATCGGTTATGATTTGACCGATTCTGAAGTGGGCAGCCACAGATCAAAGCCAGAACATGGCACTGTCGAGTTATCGGTAAAGTTCAGGAAAGCCTCAACAGAAAACATTGTAATTTGTTGCTACATGCTGTACCAGTGCGAGTTCACATTAGATAAGTATGGCAATTATCAAGAGCGATGAGTAGCGTATTGTGATGAATATATAAATGGCAAGAACGATTAACGGGTATCACACATTATGGATGATCAATGGAAAATTCAGTGTCCAGCAGCTGTTCTTGTGATAGGCTCAACAGGGGCAGGTGAGCTTTGGTTTTCACCACAGCGGTGCTACGTACCAATTAATAACCAGCCTACATTTCAGGTAAAAGTCGTCTTGTTGCCAACGTTCTAGCTAACAGTGGTGATTGCCTCTCACAACCTGTTCAGGAAATCGTTTACGCCCATTCAAAACACACCAACTTAACTGAGATAGCAGACCTGCTGCCCTCGTCAACGCGGTACGTCGAAGGGTACCCACACCAAGCTATCGACGCCGACAATCTGTTCGAAACCGCATACAGTGCAAGCGTATCGAGAGTCCTTGTGATCGATGACCTTTATTTGTCAGCGATACAGATGGGGTCGTCACTTTGTGATTTGTTTACAACAATATCAAGAAATAGGAACATAACAGTGTTCCTTTTACTGCAAATGCCATTCGCCACCACAGGCAAAGCTCAAGTAACATTCACCACCTTACTACGAAATAGTTCATACCTTATAATTTTTTGTGACACTCGACAGCTGACTGCAGCAAGGCAGATCGCATTGCATGTGTTCCCGGGAGAACAGTCAAGATTACTTGAACCATTCAAGGCGCACCTCCTAAACTCAAACCACGATTACTTGTTGATTGATTTTAAAACACGCGTAAAAGAGTTTCAGGTGCGGCTAAATGCTTGCCTACCGTGTGACGACACTTACTACTTTGTTGGAGAGAACGCCTAACGTCCCACTCCAACTATATAAGCATGACGCACGGTCTCACACAGGTCAATTTAATAATGTCGGCCAACGTTGACGAACATAAGTACGTATTAGGGTTTCTCTGTGGTGCTCCAAGGTCAGTGCAAAAGCAGTTCTTCGCAAACAGGCTTGTGTTTACAGAAAAACTAAGACAGTCAATAGTCGAGTGCCTTTGGAACTGCCCGCTTTGTAAACATACAAAGGACTTGAAGAAATCAGCTATAAAGCGCGATTGGCCCAAGTTGGCGCCACATGTGGCCGCGGCATTAAAAAATGCAGAAAAAATACTTGCCGAAAAATTCAGCGCAGACGGCAAAGCTGATACGTGACGGCCTGATGACGCAAGGCTTGCTCACCAGCGATGATCATGTAATCTTCTATGGAGTACCATCGAATCATTTGTCGGTGTTTCTTGATTATGTCGTGCACAGGACCCCAGGCGCGGCGCGGCCGCTAAGATATTCAGATTTTATTGATATATGCATAAATAAACTTGGTGTTCCTTCAAAATTGTTAAACATGTCAATCAGTGATACAAATCGTGATACTTGGATAACGTATGGTCCTTAAATAAATAATTTATGGTTCTTGAATAAATAACATAAGAAACCACAGTTCTCACACATTCCAGTTGGTTGTAATGAAGCAGGATGGCCATAACAACGGAGAAACGTGTTAGGGTCATTGAAATACACACAAGTAAACATCAGTACACATAAAAACACAGTGTGGCTAAATTTGTTTCTATAACAGTACAACAAATTTAACGCTTCGTCATATACGTTAGCATGTATTTTGGCGCCAGAGCACATTAAAAACAGCAGAGTTTCATTCAAAAATTTGACAAGCCTGGTGTCTGATTGCAGTGCGTTCGAGCGAAGTACGAACGACAACGCTGATAAATAAAATATCACAGTTTCTTCAGTGGAGGACAAGTGAACCGGAGGGAACTGATCGGTGTATATGTAGGTTCTTATGGCTCGGAGAGCATCAGTGGTGCACCAGTTTAGAGTAACCGTAGTGTCATTGGTGCCAATCAAAAATGGTAGCAGTCCCCGCAGAATGAAACGATGCCATAATACATCGGAGCTGTCGGTTCCAGACCGAGCTACGATGCTCTGATCGCCGCATTTGCTGCCTTCGACTTCATCCAGCCACCGGCTTGCCATCCAACGCAAGGCCACCGTATCATTGCAGTCCCTTTGTTCCATGACAGGTGGACTACAGGGTGAAACATGAAACTCATTTGCCTGCATGGGAATAATCAGCAGGCGAAAATTCCACGGCGGTAAGTGGGTACATGGAAGAACATTGTGTACAAAACTATCGCCTCCGTTATTAAGGACGCACAGCCTGGTGCACGGGCGTGTTGCAACTTCTGTGGATCCTATTTGCAGTGCAATCATGCAGTTCTCGGATTCACTCAATGGTCTCGCTCCAGCTGCGTCTAGTGCACTGACTGACCGTATGTGCAGGCACCATCCCAGGTCAGGGCATCCGCTGGTGGAAGAACACCGGGTGATACAGAAAGTAAAACCAAGATGTCCGTTTTCAAACTGTTCATTGCTGCCACTATTTCGAAATATTCCAGGTTGACGTCGGCCAGATGTTGTAACAGTGTGGTATCGTTTGCTCCACTCATTGATTTTGTTGAGCACTATAACACCGGTGTCGTACATGATGCTATAAAGTTATTTCTTTTTGGCTGAATCAACTTGTTTAGGCACAATAGGTATGAGCAGAGAGTAGCGCCTCAAATCAGCACGTATTTCACACGACTGACGAGACAGTTCCCTCCAGTCCTGCATTGTCATTAGCGCGCCGTAATGAACTTTTTTTCGAGCGCTGACGTCGTGTGTTGGAAACGAGCGCTTTAGCTGAAAACATTGAACGATCTTTAGGTAAGCTCCCAATCAGCTGGACCAGAAATGCAAACCTCCACCACACGACCGTCGCCGAAATCGCCAATTGATAGGAACATGGCAGGCTCTCTGCCTTTGGGACTTAGTCTGATGCGCCACTCATTCTGGGTGCCACTGCTGGCATGCTTCTCCAAACCGGCTTCAATAGTTGCACGCAGGTCAACTAATGCTTCAAATTCGTCACCCTGTGTATTTAAGGATTGTTACTTGGTCTAAATCAATGAGAAAACAGAGCAGGAACAGAGCTCAACCTGTAACATGCAGCCTTCACGATTTGGAGATCGAGAACCGTCGGGGCCCAAGGGAAATTGGCGGATGTTACAGACCGCCTTGTCGCCGTATATGGAAATCGCACAGAACAGGTCCCCACTTGCCAATGAGTACATAGTTGAGTCCACATTCTCACCCACCTCAAAGCCAGCGGGAACGTTGGTAGAAGAGGCCATTTATTGTCTGAAGATGTTCAGTCAAATTTAATTGCCAGCAATGGCTGGGCGGGCGGCGGCGGGCCAGCGCCGGATGCCTAGGCATCCGGCGCCAAACACCCCCATGGTCGGCTGGATAACAGCCGGCAGCTCGAGTCAGCAGGTGGCAGCATAAGTTGCCGTCGGGTAAAATTGAACTGCAGTTGCCGGCTTGAACTTTTCGGCTTCTCGAACAGAAATCCCTGTCGATTGGGCGCATTCCATAGCCGTTGAAAACCAAATCCGTCTGGTACCATTATTCGTTGCGCAGGTGCAAAGTGTTGTTCAAGAAAGGCATGCTCTGGGTGTTCTTGGATGACACGTTCACCGTATCCGGGAGAGAATAATAAATTTTTGAACGTGTCAAACGTTAGCTCAGAACTGGTTCCTTTCAGTTTTGACACTTGCAAGCCTTCAAGGCAGTACAGCTTGTTTTAGTTGGCTTTTGACGTGTAAAACTGACGAAACTAACCCTTAGAACGGCAAACCGAATAACCCGTGACAGATGATCGATAGCTGTATGACTTTTGCCCAAGGCTGATAAACGATGTGATCCTAGCTGTCTGGGGGTGATCTAAAACCCAACGACCTGGAACACCCAATTCCTTAGGGTCAAACGGCAATTTATGACCGTCACCCTGCTTCAGCACGACACAGCAGTCTGTGTCATTGTATACCAAAGAGCCGCGTGGCACCTGAAGCATCTTCTTCAAGAGAACCAGGCGTGCACGGCTTGTAACAGTCACAGCATTCAAAATGTTTGCAAAGGAATTCGCACGCGTTGTTGGTACTTTCGACTTGCATGATATCATGAGCGCACCAGCCTGAACGGTTCTGGCGTTAGGAACAACAGCTTTAGTCAAATAATAACGTAAGTTCAGAACTAACTGATAACAAACGACAACTTTCGACGTTTATTTGCTGATTTGAAAATATGCGATTGACGCGATCCAAGTTATTTGCTATGATAACGTCACAAGTCGATGCTTCAGACATTTTCCCCCAAAGAGAGCTGTGAAACATCAAGTTTCGAAGTGGTTGAAACCAGAATAAAGGCGATTCACTGTACTTTAGAAGAATCTTTGAGATAAAGCGCGCTGCATCATTTATGCTGATAATCGTATCCGGCAGGACTATGCCAACTTCGTCCTTCAACAATTGCCTGAACTTTAACATCTGCTCAGGTGAGATCGGCTTCGAGCTCAAGATTTTCCATTCCAAGAAACATCGCATATATGCACTATATAGTGCATTGGTGGTTTTTTCAAAGTACCAGAGTTCGTATGCCTACAATGGTTAGTTGATGTGGGTGAGCCACTCTATCACTGTTCGCTTACTTGAATCAGGCGATAGCCGTGATGATTGATTGCGTAGTCCAGTTCAAGGTTTGACCACACGCCAGTTATAGCCCTTTCAGCGGGTGAGTGTATGCACCGTTTACTGTGATCCTGCTCGCTTGCACAACTCCGACACTGCGGATAACAGATCCCACCACCCATAGCTGGTATGGCAACAGGAAGCAGACCGTAGTCCAAATGTTGTGATGGCAGAACTGTGCAGCTGGTCACTCCAATTGAACCAGGCAGAATTGACTTCGTGACCACCTCAAGGTCTAGTAACTGGTGGCGATAAAGGCGCGAAATACGGCCATACCCATGTGTTTTTAGCATTACCGACGGGTACAAACTTCTGAAGAGCAATACATTGGAAAAACTTTAGGTCACCAAAATTTGCAAATAAACCTACACAACGTCATAGTGGAACAACTCCCATCCTTTTTGAAGCATTGCCTTGTCAATAAACACAACTGGTTGGATGGTTTCCACACGCCCTGTGAAGCTAAACTGCAATGACATGGATAATAATCAATTGCTAACACAAACTTTTACCGCCAAAGAGAGCCTCTCTTGCGACAATAGGTCTGAACAGGTAGCTAAACGTTTCCGCATTGTTCCAGTTCCTTTGCATCTCAACTGATCGACGCAGAAGTCCATTGATTTGACATGTCCATACGTTTTTTACAGTATAACCAGCGTTCCTCAACATGTGGTTTCGTTCTAACACGCGCATGAACAGTTCTTCCGCAGTGTACTCGGAGCGTAGTGGATGCGGTCTCGATCGCATGGCTCAATTGAATTCACAGTGATGCCCTTTCAGGAAGCACGAATCCACTTCCAAGACTGAAAATGCGCATAATGTTCAGGGGATTCCATTGTAAATGCATGTGCTTTGGATCACTAACTGCGCTTATAATCGGCCAAGCTTATTGCGTCACAAGGCCTTCCAAATAACGGTCTATATTCGCGACTCTGTGCAGCGGACCGCCACACTGTTTTGCCCGCCTTGAAGTTCAGGTATTCGATTAGCTTTAACGCAATTTTGGAATTCTCCAGCAGGCACTTTGCTTCAAAGTCATTGCGGTCTGACAATATTTGTATGGCCGGTTCGCCGTCCTTATCAGGTGCAGGCATGAAAACTCTCCGGTACGTGTAAGCCGCTAATGAAGCAATAGTGCAAAAAAGCAGTGGATTGACGACTGTTTTGGACAACATTGTTTCTCGAAACTTCACCATGATAGAGTGTAGGACTTTAACGTCCAAAGCGCAATAGTCATCCAAGCGCTTGTACATTTGAAAAGGGCGCTTGGAGGCCTTTTCTTTGGACCACCATTCATCAAACTCCAGTCGTCTGGCGCCTGGCGCCATGTACCCAAAACTTTCCTTCCTAGGCACACAAGGTAACGTGGTATGTATGTTCTGCCAACTAAGCTCTGAATAGGGATAATAGCTCTTGTGCAATTTGAGGCCGAATGCACGAGCGCACGAGTCCAGACCACTGCCTAGCAGCAGAAATGAGCACCGACACGTGGCGTACCCTACTTTTAGCTGTACTATTCTCATTCCTTTTAGAGTAATTTTGAAAGGCACAGCTTGTTCAGAAAGAGTTTCAACCAGAAGGTGGTTATCAAAGGCAGAAGCGTTGTGTGCGAAAGCGCAAATATTTTTGTGCTTTTTATCAAAAAAACATGCTTGGATGAACTGCCACACTGCATTGGTTCCTTGGAATCTTAGCGCTCGTTGACCACAACAGTCTAGCCTGAAAAAGCTCTTGTGTATGCTCAAATGACATTTTAAAAAAAATCCTCGTCCACTCACTGTTCAGAATCAGTGTCTGTAAGGCATTTGTTACAGGTGCGAACTGCCCGTATAAGCACGGCCTGAACCCGGCCACTAACTGGTTCGGTTATAGTTTCCGCGTCCCAGAACAAGTAATGGCTGAATTCTCTCTTTTTCGGTGGCACCGTAACGTAACATGTGTGATCTGGGTGGAAAATGTTTGTTTGTGTGTGTTTGACACTATCGTTCGTCCCACGAAACTCACCTGATAAGGACACCATCCGCTTACAGATCCTGCAGTATTTCAGTTTGCAAAAGTAATGACCTTTCGCAGTTAAATACTGCCTTGCACAAGTTATGCACCTGCATGGTAATGGTATTTACTGGTAATTTAAAGTGGTATCTATCACAGGTAGTCAGCCATCGAGTGTGCTGACGGGTAGCTTTGAGTATGCTAACGGCTAGCTCAAGACAAAACGGGGCAAATTAAAATTAGGCTCAGCTAGGCTGAGTGGCCGACCAGAAATAATAATAATAACAACAATAAGTATTGACGTACCTGTGCTTTCTTTGGCACACGCCAGATAGAAGGTGTGCCCGAGCGCAACTTTTAGTTAGAAAGAAGTTTGAGCATTCACTGCAGAACTCGGGTTGGGCAAGTTGAATCAGATCATCAGAATCGCACGTGTTAGTTTCGCACCGAAAGCACTTGGGCTTTACACTGCGAACACATCTGCGACCGCAAAGCAAGCCGCACTTGCAGAACGGTCTTCCAATTAACGCTTTCTCATGGCACCTTGCCAGGAACATGTGTGTGTCGTAGAAGATCAGGAGAACATTGTCAACACAGTCACAAAGATTACGAAAATGGAGCGAGAAACATTGGCTAAACGTTTTGCCGGCCTCTGGCTTGTACCGCAATACTACCAGGCGTTTATTGTGATCACTTGCCAGCCATTTTGCAAGGTTGGGCAAGATTGCGTCTGACAATATACCATTCGAAGGAGTATCGCAAATATTGTTTAAAAGTGAGACAGTCTCTGCCACCTTCTGCATGAACTTTTTAGTTCTTCGGTTGGTGCAACTATCAAAGTTAACTGCCAAGCTAACGCAGACCAATGCGCAGTTCGTGCTCGGAAACCCCATGCTTTCCAAGCACAACTGGTATGTGGCAGGATTTATAATTTGACGCTTTTTCTCAAAGAATTGTATCACGCTGGTGCAATGAGAGGGCAGCAACCTAGCTCCAAACTTTTGCTGACGTTTGACCAATACTTCAACTGATAAACCATCAGACAGGTCTACCCCTCGATTGCTCTGTTGCACGGCTTGTAACTTAAGTAAAATGCTGTCAATATGAAATTCGCGGGCTAAAAATAACCCCGAGTTGATTGGGTAAAGTAAATGCCGCGGCGAGTCAATTACACACTGCACAATATCATCGTGCTCTAGCTTAGACGAACCATGGATCACGTCAACTAAGACTTGGGCACAAATGTCAGACAAAAACGCGGTGCTACACAAGCGCAGCGCCATCGGAGTGAACCTGATCTTCAGGGAATGCTGCTGGATACCGAACTTGTCCGATTCTAATGAGTGTGCGTGCTCAACGGTGTAAAACTGTTTCACATCTAACTGACCATTGACAAACTGTTCTTGCAACAGCTCGTCTGCTGCGTCTGGTGATTGTGAATCCACAGGATGGCCATGTTCATGTTTCTGCATGTGCTTGTTGTAGTTGCCCTTGGTAAAGTATCCAACGTCACCACATATTTGACAAATGTATCGTTTATTGTGCTCTGAGAATGCATTCAATTTGCATGTACGACAATGGAATATCAGGTTGGAACGCGACGTATACGGCATCGACCTAAACAGAAAAGATGACAAACACCATCACCAGCAAAAAGCCCAACACCAAATAAAAGTCACCGTTTGCAAAATGGGCAAGTGTTATCGATTATGAGAGGAGTAGGAGCGGCACCATGCATATCGTTAACGTGATCGGTCAAGGATTGAACATTGTGAAAACTGCCCGACGTACAGTATAGACAGGGATACATGTTATACGAAACAGTCCGATGCTGTCAAAAGATCGTCCAACAGGTCTTCGGTTTTGCGAAGAAAGTGTGCGACACGGCTGTAAAGTTCGCCTTTTTCGTGCGGTGTATTGATTCGAACTGGGTTGAGCAGCTGAATCAGACGGTCAAACAGGTGACACATGTAATCGGCCATTTGTGCACGTGTTTTTGGACCAGCAGCCATACGATCAATCTCGCGATAGACGACCTCCATTGAGTACGCCATTCGTCGGCCGAATACTGTAAAAGATAGTCCTTGTGAAGGCCCGGTTGTATACTCCGTGTGTGTGTGTGTGTGTGTGTGATTGTTCAGATGCACAAACCTGTTCCCATGAACGCTTTTGCTGCGTTGTGACGACGCTCAAATGCAGCGTGATAGTCACCACTCTCTTTCATGTATCGCAACGTCACGTCATCATACACCGTCGGAATTGACTCGATGGTAAGGCAACGGTCATTCTTGCTCCATAGGACACGGGCCATCTTGTTGGTTTTCATCAAGTTGAGCACAGACAATGGCGTACCGAGCGAAGATTGACTGCCATCTGCACGTGATGGAAATGGTTAAGAAATAAAAAAAATAAATTCACAGTGGTGTTCCGACTCCTGGTGCCATTCTTATTGTTGATGAGAGCCAGAACCAGCCATTGCCCACAAAAGGACTTCACTTCAACAACCAACCTATCATCTTGCCGGTCTCCACGTCGGTAGGATATGCATAACGAGAATTTCCATGTTGAAAGTCGAACACAATCACATGTCCCAAACGCAGCAACTGGCGGTAGGAGTCAATCGTGCCATCGCCACGCAGGATAGACTCGTTGATCTCGGCTCTAAAGCGCTCCAACATGCGAGCATTTCGTTTGCGGTGAGTTTACGAGCAGCCATATTTGTTGGAATGGGCTTGATTATAATTATTGATTGACTTGGTAGCTGCAAATCTCACAATTTTTGTCGAGAGATGCAGTTTTAAGGTTTTCAAAGCAACTGGCACACAATACATGCATTCGCAAGCTTGGCACTAGGCATGACGGTAAAAACACAAAGATTGACTTTTGCTCACTTAATTCCTTTTTAAAATGATCGGGCTTTTGTCCGTCCAAAACAACAGAATACAAAGAGCACTGGCAGCAGACCGCGCCAGTGTTCTCCATACTTTTCTGAAGAGTGACCTTCTTATACTGTGGTTTTGAGCTCAGATCGATCTCTGATCGCTTTCCTAAGTTCAAACTTTGAGTTGCAGTGCGGTACAGATCTACCACGTAAGTGTGAAAGCATTTTAAACAACAATGGCGACATCCACGCTTAAAAGGGCAAAAAAAGAACTCTTCGGAAGGCTCAATAGATTGACATATGCCTAATGTTTCGAAAAAGCACTGATTAACTTCAACGGGGCAATTGTGACTTCGCTTGCGCTTCAGGCTGATCGACCATCCCGGTAAACTGGGAACGTTGTCGCAGTCGAAGCGCTTGAGAAGCTTGCCAATGGACTGGAGATCTTCAAGATTAAGCAATAATTTCACCAAACGCGTGGAAGCTTTGTCCTTTGGCAACAAATTTAACACATTCTTCAGCGCGCTGTGAACTTCTAAGACTAAGGCTGGTTTGCGCAAAATCTGTTGCTGATTCTTTATAAACACATCACTTAAAAGATAATACAAAGACGTCAACTTACACTGATCAGACGCTAAAATTCTCTGGATTGCGTCACTAACCTCTTGCTGACTCTGCTGCTCATTATGAATAAAATAAGCAAGTTCAATAAAACGAAAAAATCTAACTTACAATGAAAGAACTTATGCCAATATGCATAAACAATAAACTGAGAAATCAGTTGCTTTCCTGCTTTATTATTCGAGTATTTATACCGTAAAACCGGTTTACTAGAGCAACCAAAAACTAACGCGTAAAGTTTGAAACGCGGACTTAATTAATTTAAAAAGTTCTGACTCGGACGTGTTATAATTTCGGTGCCTCATGCATTTTCACAGGTGCAGGAAAACTCCCGTTCGAAGCCGAGGCAGGCAACAGGCTCAACACACAGTGAACAAACAAGCCATGCGGCTGACACACAGCTTGTCTGACTGAAACATTCGAAACGCACACTGGCCAGCTGCATAGCTTGTTAACTGTGTGTTGAGCTTCTTGTCTGCCTGAACTTCGAACGGGAGTTCCCCGCGTCTGTAGAAATGCATGAGGCAGCGAAATTAGAAGTTTACTATGCTATAGTATGTTGCTCATGCCATTTACACTGCGATGTAAGCTTGCAGGGCAGCTTTTTAATTGAAAGAGGATTACAGTTTTAATTGAAAAACACTGGCAATGATCTGTCAATCGTGGGGAAGGGTAAAGTATAGGGGACCATTGAATATGCAGCTAATCACACACTACGTCGTCACGATGAGAAGCAAGCAAGTTTGCGAGTTCCTGCTGTCCGTACGCTGACAATGAGCTACAGAACGAGTTGTAAGGAAATCCGTGGCGTTTTTTGTTCAAAGTTAGAAGTACATCGATCAACTTTGAACAGCGCAGGTACCGATCCTATGTATATAACTGCAATTTATATTCAGCATTTGGGTGCACTGAACAAGGTTATGAACTACCGAAATTTCCGTGATAGACTTCAACTCCGCTGCGGTAATAAGACGAAATCTGAACAAATCGGCCGCAATAGCGTCAGAACGTCGCATTTTTTGGCATAGGTGGTCACGATGTAGCACCAGCTGAGCTTTCTGCTGTTCGTTCATGATTATAGTGCGCGCATTGAACAGACTGTTGAATAAAGCATGGAATAAAACAAAACTTGAGCTGCAACATTAATATGTGATGCCCCCCATTTTTATGTCTGTATGAAACATACAGTTCAACTTGTTTGTTGTAATGATGAGCATTTTAATTAAAATATTACCCACCGCGTTAAACTTACACCGCTAACCACACTAATGTTAATATGGGTCATGGTCAGGAACCGGTTACAGCAGTGTTGTGTCATACTAATTATATGCTTCGCCTCGCATTCACTCTTCTTAAGATTGAGTTTCGACCGCTTTTGTTAAGCTTCGTCTGCAATGAAACAGCAAAAACAAGCATGGACACGCCATGCGAATAGCGGAATATTGGCTTACAACTCTCTGGAACAGGTCTGTAACAATTTTCAAAATTTCCCAATGTCTTATTACAAGGGTCAATATCAAACGTGGTGATCGGATGTGGTCGGATCGGATCTGACTCGGTAGTCACATCACATCAATGTGATCGGACTAGGTAATCAGTCAGCAAGTCCAGATGGCTGCCTCGGTTGGTGGACAAGTCAGATCACATCACAAGATTTGACTACCGATCACATCCGATCCGATCACATCCGATCGCCAATTTTGGTGCCGACTTTGTTGTTTTTGATTATTTTACCAATATGCCCCTGCGGTTTTCAGGGCAAAGTACACACTTATGTAACTGTGCACTTCAACAGCACACACACACACACACTCTACCAAGTAAATGGTTCACTTTCAGCGACATCGCGACAAACACCGCACAAGTCAGAAATCGAGAATGCGTGATCTCTGCAGTGAAGAAATCCGTCGCGTTGTTCCTAAACATGTCATGAAATCATTAATGGCAAGCCGTGAAAGAGTTTCCATGAGCCTCATGTTACACTTTCTTGTGGTGTACTTCTCAGCCACAATTGACTGTGTGAGCCGTCTGTTTAAAACGTCACGTGAAATCGTCCCGCTGATCTTCGTGCAGGCAGGAGGAAATGCATTTTTGGACCACGTTAGCTGCAGTGGCTTACACATGACTTTGTGATGTTTCAGAAATGCAATACAAGCATTCCATGGATTAAGTTACAGCTGGAAAATCACCCTGATCCATTCAATGCCCGTCGTGCCTATCCACCATCCGAATATCAAAACGCTTTATCAGATGTCTTGCAATCAGGAGTGGGTATGTTATAATAAATTGTGCCACCAACACTCTGCAGACAAAACAAAGACGATTTGCAGGTGCTCGCATGGCTCACATTCTGCAGATAACAGCCGCCGGTGGTTTGGATATTTATGCCCACAATGAACCCTACATACCACTCGGTGTGTTTGCTCTATTTATTAAACCGTGTCTAAAAACTCCTTTGTTTTTTTCGCGCTAAGCTCACTGATTTCCAACGCAGTTACACTAAAACATTTTGTATTCTTTCCAGATTGCATCACACCAACAGTTGATGCTGCTCAAAGTTAGTGTGCTGTGCTCGGCGCGTGTCTGTGTGGTTTATTTTTTATACGTGTTCTAATTCAGATACAACGCCAGAGCACGACCAGCACAATAATGAAGGCAGCAGCATTGCCTAACTTGTGACACGTGTCAAATAGCTTTTCTTGTTTTTTTGTTCTCGACAGGAATCCTTACGTTTTTTCAGTTTTTCAATCGCAATTAATCATCTCAGCAAAATGATATTTGTAATAATCGTCGTTATTGCCATATCTGGCGTGTCCGTATCCGGTGTGTGTACCCGGACTGAGGATGTTATTCAGTGCGTTAACGTTATTTCAAATAAAACAATTTCGTCCGCCCTATCGCCCATAAACGGCCCTAAACGCATGGCACTTGTTGACACTGATCCCGCCACATGCGATATACCAGTCAACGATCCTGAACTGATATCGATTCTGGTCACACCTGATTTAGACGTGTGCAAGTGCTTGTGTCGGCTTCAAACGCTTTCACTTGTGACGACCAATTGTCCGGGAGGCATTCAGATGTGCAAATGGGTGCGTAAAAGTCATATTTTATTAATTAAAAAATGACGTAAATAATACAGACCAACATTGTAGCAACAGTGGTCAGTTAAGTGCTGGTTTCATGACTTTTTGAATTGACGCTCATTTTAACCAGCGTAAACAGAAACATTTTTGTGCTGGTGGCTGTTAGTGATGTTCTTCATGAAGCAAAAGGTCATGATCATCCATTATTATGAACGATAGTCGCTCGACATAAAGAGATAAAATGAGATAAAATGACCTAGAGTCGCTCAGTTATAAAAAAGCACTGGATAAAAACAATTTTTGAAAAAAAGTCAAACATGCGCCAGATGAAAATGACTTTTTGGATTTGGCCATCACTTGCACTTCGAGAGTTATTGATGTAACCAATGCTAGCCAAAATGGACTGGTCACGTGATGTTTGGAATTTTGGAACTGTGTACTGTCACCGTAAAATTTCTGTACCACACTCAGACTTTTAACATTTAAATTAGTCAAATTTAATTAGTCAATTTAAATTGGTCAAATTAGTGGCGTCTTGAAATATACTAAACGCAAAGTCCGGTGCCTTGGCATTGACAGTGACGTCACTAATTTGACCAGCGTAAAAGCTGAGCACCGTAGTAGTGTGACTTTTACCACCGGAAATACCACTGGTACAGCGACCAGCGTAAAAGTTGCTTGGGTAAAATAAACATGGTATAAAAAATGTATAAAAATCACATGACCGCGGTAATGTCACCAAGTTTGTTTATGTTGCAGTCTGACGTTGTGGAGGGCGAACATTCGGTGATCTCCGGTGGCATCGTGCGTCAGTTGCCCCCTGCTATTGTGAGCTCATTCTTCTCTATTTTACGCTCGTTTTTTTATTTTCGTGTGAGCGTTGCATCAGTTGCCTGGTCACTTCACAGAGCAGTGTACTTTTTAAACCTACATATGTACCAGATCAGTGCGAAAACGTTGAAATTCGGTGCCTTATAATGCAAGTTTAAATTGTTGAACACACTTGGAAATACCATTTTGAGAAAAACGAAGTTGCAGCTCCCTACAACTCGTCCGAATACAAGTGCTCGGCAACAAATGAGTGGTGGAGGAGACGAAAGGCGTCCGGACAATCGTATGCAGCCCTCATCGGCGGCTGCAAAGCAGGTTGGTTTTACTCTGATAAATTATTTAATTAAGGCACGGCCACAACATGGCTTATTGCTTTCCATGCGGTATTGCAGGCTGAGCAAGAGCTGTAGTCTGTGGAAAAAACAGCATTGTCTTCTCTGACCATTAGGGGTGTGATACTTTTCTTCAGCGTGGTCTTGCTCAGGCTGATTTGCTCAAGAGCATGAAGCCCTATTGACATGGCAGCTTAAACTGATTTGTCTTACAGCCTGCTGCATGTGGCATGAATTGTCTAACAAATGCGTCAATCGTGCATGATTTGAATGAAATGAAGAAGCAGAGTGCTTCCTTCGCTAAACGGCAAGACCATATCGTTGAAGAGTTTTCAAAGTTGTCGATGGCCTACAGCGAGATGGGCATTCTGCGAAGTTTGGTGCAGGAAGTTCAGAATCAGGTGATTTTTAAGCGCTAACCGTGTTCTGGGTGCATTGTGGGTCATTCTCAACCATTTGGAGGAAGCCCACTGGTGGCATGTCCTGTGCTTGGGCTAGTGCCTCGTTAGTGACCACGTACCCGGCCACAGGAAGGGCGGTTGACTTCAAATAGAAGAACACGGCCGTAGTCTTCGTTTCCTTGTCACGCCTTATCGTGATTGTGTACTCCTCATCTATACCTGCTAAAACGTGGCACAAGCATAACTTGTTGTGTCTTTTGAAAAAAGAGGAGCGATATCCCACTAGGTGATCGGATCGGACCCAACTTTGTGTGTTAGCAGACCTAATAACTTTCACCCTGGTCACAATTAGTGGCTCCACACGACCTGGACCTTTCCGATTCCATCACCAGGTTTGATAGCGCTCTAGGTGATTAGCAACTAACGTGGCAGTCGTGCCAAAATTGCGAACATAGGATCACGTTGGCCCATTGCACAAGCGTATTGAAATGCCGGTCTTAGCGGCATAACTTGCGTGTGCATATCGTAGTTGTAATCTATGTAGCGCTTGTGTAGTCCGTCCCTGAGTGACCCTGACGTCGGTCTCGCCACAATGTCCTTGATACCAGGGTATGGCTCCTTAAGTTATTTTTAACTGTCCACCAACGTTGGCTCTAGTTAGGTGTTACCCGTCAATATCAGCAGTCGTGGTTATATTGAATAACTGCAGAACACAGGTTTTTGCTAATTGAACTAACCCTGGCCGACAATCTAATCGATTCCAACCATTGTGTGACGATGGCCTTCGATGCACTAGTAGTCAACTCCGGCGATACCACGCCACGGTTGGCGTCACCATCGATTTTGGCTGTGGCTGACGCGAGCTTCATTACGTGTGGGCAGTCCGGCAGGGGCATTTTGGGTGTCGGATGGGCCTGTGAATGTTCGAATGGCATAAATGCACATAATCGTTAAATCTCTGCTGACAGCTTAAAACTTTAAAAAAACGAAACTTATTTTTTAACTGGACAGGTAACCATCTGTTAACTAACTCCGTGCTGTTGTCGGTGGTAGCGGTCGAAGGCATTGGTTTTCTGTGCGTCTGTTAGACGACTGAATTCAATTCGACAAGCTGAACACGGAATTTCCCGACATCTAGCCAGCCACTGTCCCCTATAGTATAATCGCGTTGCCGCGTCCCACGTGGTGACAGCAGTCTGGTACGCAGCGATTGAGTAGAGCGCCAGCAGTGGGTAGCACATTTTTTTACTGTTTCAGCAGGTGTCAATCGCTGATCGTGTACTAAATATGAACGAAACTGCACACGCAAAACACCAGCTGTTCAATTCGACGAACATGATGTTGAACAAAGGAGTGGCAGAATTGAGCAGGCACGTGGATCTAATTGAAAAAGAGATCACCAGGCTCGCCGGTCAGACCGACAGTAAAATTGGCCATGTGTCGTCTAAAACCGATGACCTTCAATTCATGCTTGCCCAGTTTATAATCGGACAGTCCGAAATGAATGAAAGCATGGTTAACCTGCATTGCGTCTGCATGCGCGCAGCTTACAGGACAACGACACAAAATTACCACTG
>JASAMV010000008.1:0-17357 GCA_030248065.1 Rhynchonema sp. JSB1_4
CTTCTGTGTTTGCAAGAGCGAAAAAAAATGGGCAGAGTGCCTGGTAGAAAAGGCAACTTTTAGCAATCAGAAGAGTGACGAATCTTGCAGCGAGTAAGACTAAAGCTGATGCAAAGCAAGTTCGGATTTCGACCCGAAACTTTCATGCAGCGTGTCGGACTGAAACTGATACAACGCAACGCAAGTGAGCATGGTGATCCGAAATTTTCTACCTATGTTTGCAAGAGCGAAAAAAAATGGGCAGAGTGCCTGGCAGAAAAGGCAACTTTTAGCAATGAGAAGAGTGACGACTCTTGCAGCGAGTCCGACTGACACTGATACAGCGCAACGCAAGTGAACGTGGCGACCCGAAATCTTCTATGTTTGAAACAGCGAAAAAAATGGGCAGAGTGCCTGGTAGAAAAGACAACTTTTAGCAATGATGTGAGTGACGACTCGTGCAGCGAGACCGACTGAAGCTGGCACAATTCAAAGCAAGCGCGAATTTCGACCCAAAACCTTCTATGTTTGAAACAGCGAAAAAATGGGCAGAGTGCCTGGTAGAAAAGGCAACTTTTAGCAGTGAGAAGAGTGACGACTCTTGCGGCGAGTCCGACTGAAACTGATACAACGCAACGCAAGTGAGCGTGGCGACCCGAAATCTTCTATGTTTGCACGAGCGAAAAAAATGGGCAGAGTGCCTGGTAGAAAAGGCAACTTTTAGCAATGAGAAGAGTGACGACTCTTGCAGCGAGTCCGACTGAAACTGATACAACGCAACGCAAGTGAGCGTGGCGACCCGAAATCTTCTATGTTTGCACGAGCGAAAAAAATGGGCAGAGTGCCTGGTAGAAAAGGCAACTTTTAGCAATGAGAAGAGTGACGACTCTTGCAGCGAGTCCGACTGAAACTGATACAACGCAACGCAAGTGAGCGTGGCGACCCGAAATCTTCTGTGTTTGCACGAGCGAAAAAAATGGGCAGAGTGCCTGGTAGAAAAGGCAACTTTTAGCAATCAGAAGAGTGACGAATCTTGCAGCGAGTAAGACTAAGGCTGATGCAAAGTAAGTTCGGATTTCGACCCGAAACTTTCATGCAGCGTGTCGGACTGAAACTGATACAACGCAACGCAAGTGAGCATGGTGATCCGAAATTTTCTACCTATGTTTGCAAGAGCGAAAAAAATGGGCAGAGTGCCTGGCAGAAAAGGCAACTTTTAGCAATGAGAAGAGTGACGACTCTTGCAGCGAGACCGACTGAAGCTGGCACAATTCAAAGCAAGCGCGAATTTCGACCCGAAACCTTCTACGTTTGAAACAGCGAAAAAAATGGGCAGAGTGCCTGGTAGAAAATACAACTTTTAGCGATGATGTGAAACCCCCCCAAAAAAAAAACAGTGACGACACGTGCAGCGAGACCGACTGAAGCTGACACAATTCAAAGCAAGCGCGCAATTCTGCCACCTCGTTTGAAACAGCGAAAAAAATGGGCAGAGTGCCTGGTAGAAAAGAAAACTTTTAGCGATGATGTGAGTGACGACACGTGCAGCGAGACCGACTGAAGCTGACACAATTCAAAGCAAGCGCGAATTTCGACCCGAAACCTTCTATGTTTGAAACAGCGAAAAAATGGGCAGAGTGCCTAGTAGAAAGGGCAACGTTTAGAACTGAGAAGAGTGACGACTCTTGCAGCGAGTCCGACTGAAACTGACACAACGCAACGCAAGTGAGCGTGGCGACCCGAAATCTTCTATGTATGTTTGCACGAGCGAAAAAAATGGGCAGAGTGCCTGGTAGAAAAGGCAACTTTTAGCAATGAGAAGAGTGACGACTCTTGCAGCGAAAAAAAAAACACAAGTCCGACTGAAACTGATACAACGCAACGCAAGTGAGCGTGGCGACCCGAAATCTTCTGTGTTTGCACGAGCGAAAAAAATGGGCAGAGTGCCTGGTAGAAAAGGCAACTTTTAGCAATGAGAAGACATCCTTTCCTACAACAACAAACAAAAACCAGCACAAAAAAACGAATCTTCCCTATTTGAAAAAAATGGCGCCCCCCCCATTTTCGCTTTCAAACCTAGAAGGTTTCGGGTCGAAATTCGCGCTTGCTTTGAATTGTGTCAGCTTCAGTCGGTCTCGCTGAACGTGTCGTCACTCACATCATCGCTAAAAGTTTTCTTTTCTACCAGGCACTCTGCCCATTTTTTTCGCTGTTTCAAACATAGAAGGTTTCGGGTCGAAATTCGCGCTTGCTTTGAATTGTGCCAGCTTCAGTCGGTCTCGCTGCACGAGTCGTCACTCACATCATCGCTAAAAGTTGTCTTTTCTACCAGGCACTCTGCCCATTTTTTTCGCTCGTGCAAACGTAGAAGATTTCGGGTCGCCACGCCCACTTGCGTTGCGTTGTATCAGTTTCGCTGCTAGAGTCGTCACTCTTCTCATTGCTAAAAGTTGCCTTTTCTGCCAGGCACTCTGCCCATGAAAGTTTCGGGTCGAAATCCGAACTTGCTTTGCATCAGCTTTAGTCTTACTCGCTGCAAGATTCGTCACTCTTCTGATTGCTAAAAGTTGCCTTTTCTACCAGGCACTCTGCCCATTTTTTTCGCTCGTGCAAACACAGAAGATTTCGGGTCGCCACGCTCACTTGCGTTGCGTTGTATCAGTTTCAGTCGGACTCGCTGCAAGAGTCGTCACTCTTTTCATTGCTAAAAGTTGCCTTTTCTACCAGGCACTCTGCCCATTTTTTTCGCTCGTGCAAACATAGAAGATTTCGGGTCGCCACGCTCACTTGCGTTGCGTTGTATCAGTTTCAGTCGGACTCGCTGCAAGAGTCGTCACTCTTCTCATTGCTAAAAGTTGCCTTTTCTACCAGGCACTCTGCCCATTTTTTTCGCTCGTGCAAACATAGAAGATTTCGGGTCGCCACGCTCACTTGCGTTGCGTTGTATCAGTTTCAGTCGGACTCGCCGCAAGAGTCGTCACTCTTCTCATTGCTAAAAGTTGCCTTTTCTACCAGGCACTCTGCCCATTTTTTCGCTGTTTCAAACCTAGAAGGTTTCGGGTCGAAATTCGCGCTTGCTTTGAATTGTGTCAGCTTCAGTCGGTCTCGCTGAACGTGTCGTCACTCACATCATCGCTAAAAGTTTTCTTTTCTACCAGGCACTCTGCCCATTTTTTTCGCTGTTTCAAACATAGAAGATTTCGGGTCGCCACGTTCACTTGCGTTGCGCTGTATCAGTGTCAGTCGGACTCGCTGCAAGAGTCGTCACTCTTCTCATTGCTAAAAGTTGCCTTTTCTGCCAGGCACTCTGCCCATTTTTTTCGCTCTTGCAAACATAGGTAGAAAATTTCGGATCACCATGCTCACTTGCGTTGCGTTGTATCAGTTTCAGTCCGACACGCTGCATGAAAGTTTCGGGTCGAAATCCGAACTTGCTTTGCATCAGCTTTAGTCTTACTCGCTGCAAGATTCGTCACTCTTCTGATTGCTAAAAGTTGCCTTTTCTACCAGGCACTCTGCCCATTTTTTTTCGCTCGTGCAAACACAGAAGATTTCGGGTCGCCACGCTCACTTGCGTTGCGTTGTATCAGTTTCAGTCGGACTCGCTGCAAGAGTCGTCACTCTTCTCATTGCTAAAAGTTGCCTTTTCTACCAGGCACTCTGCCCATTTTTTTCGCTCGTGCAAACATAGAAGATTTCGGGTCGCCACGCTCACTTGCGTTGCGTTGTATCAGTTTCAGTCGGACTCGCTGCAAGAGTCGTCACTCTTCTCATTGCTAAAAGTTGCCTTTTCTACCAGGCACTCTGCCTATTTTTTTCGCTGTTTCAAACCTAGAAGGTTTCGGGTCGAAATTCGCGCTTGCTTTGAATTGTGTCAGCTTCAGTCGGTCTCGCTAAACGTGTCGTCACTCACATCATCGCTAAAAGTTTTCTTTTCTACCAGGCACTCTGCCCATTTTTTTCGCTGTTTCAAACGTAGAAGGTTTCGGGTCGAAATTCGCGCTTGCTTTGAATTGTGCAAGCTTCAGTCGGTCTCGCTGCAAGAGTCGTCACTGTTCTCATTGCTAAAGGTTGCCTTTTCTACCATGCACACTGCACGTTTTTTCGCTCGTGCAAACGTAGAAGATTTCGGGTCGCCACGTTCACTTGCGTTGCGCTGTATTAGTGTCAGTCGGACTCGCTGCAAGAGTCGTCACTCTTCTCATTGCTGAAAGTTGCCTTTTCTGCCAGGCACTCTGCCCATTTTTTTCGCTCTTGCAAACATAGGTAGAAAATTTCGGATCACCATGCTCACTTGCGTTGCGTTGTATCAGTTTCAGTCGGACACGCTGCATGAATCGTCACTCTTCTCAGTTCTAAACGTTGCCCTTTCTACTAGGCACTCTGCCCGTTTTTTTCGCTGTTTCACACATAGAAAATTTCGGACCACCATGCTCACTTGCGTTGCGGTGTATCAGTTTCAGTCGGACTCGCTGCAAGAGTCGTAGTAGTATGGGTTGTTATAAACCTGGCTCAATAAACTCCAGAAGCCATTAATCATTCAGTAAAATCTGGAATGACCTGTCAACCGCCCACTTGACACATTAAACTCCAGAAGCCATCAATCATCCAGACGATGAATTCCTGAACCGGCTGTCACAAGCCCCCCGGTTTTATTTTCAACCCGCGATGAGAGAAAAGACCAAGATTAATTATTTTTCACCACAATGGAACTGAACGAACGCACACGTCAACGGCTCCAAGCAATTCTGGTATCCTTACAGACCCTATTTTGTTGTCTTAGGGTTTGTGTCTGCCTTCAGAACCCTCAGTGTGACAATGGAGTCCCCTTTTGCCCTAGTCCTTCAGACATACATCAACCGCCACCCGACATTCGCATTGCATCAAGCCTGCCGGAAACTTGAAGAAACCCACGGGGAAGAAATCCGGAAAAAAGCCGAAACCGTCAAGAAGCTACCAGTGAATGAAGCTGTATGTTTTTTATTTCAAGAGACATTTCCTGTTGATAACATGGGACATTATTATTCACACGGTAGAGCTGTTCACACTTTGCTAAAAACTAGAGGCCTATGTCAACTAACACCAAGCATGTTTGACAAAATATCCAGTGATCATAGAGCTACCTATGTACTTTCATTTGGGAAAATAAAAAAACTAGTTGTTGCTGGAACCAAAGCCGGAATAACCGCGGTCAGTGGCTGGTGGTTGAAAACTACATGGCAAAAATGTTAGATCACCTTCAAACACACGAATAAGTAAAACCTGAGCAATACGTTGGTTCTTCAAAATTGCAATCGTTTGACTTGTGTGGTTCCGCATTACAATCTTCACACTACCCAGATAACCCGGATCAATCACCCCCGTTTCAACGCTTAATCCCTGAAGGTTGGTGCTGCTTCGTGGCAAAACTAATCCACACATACCTGGTGGTATATAAAGGTGGGCGCCGGAATCCACTATTACTGTTTTGCACGGTGGAATCGCTGCGTAGTATTTTGATGCGATATCGAACGCCGCGTCATTTGTTCGTGCTTTTGCTGGTTTAAAGCAAGTCTCGTCTGCTACTTTAGCAAATACGGTATTGAACTGAGCCATGTCCTTTCAATGTTTGACTAGGGTAATGGCTGGCTTGGATGAGAACGTTGCACGAAGATTTCGCGGAATTTATAGCGCCGAAAATATTTTTGGTCTGTCAGAAGGAATAGATCCCAACAACTCGAATTTTGCGATTGTACTAAGTGCAGAGAATAAGACACCAGCGCTTTTAGCAATAAAGCCACTATCAGAACAAAGCCTGTTTCTGTCCCCAAAAGCAATTCATCCATCGGCTTATGGCGCCACGTTACAGATGTTTCTTAGTCAAAACTTTCCCGGGATTTATTTTATAACAGAACCACTTCATAAAGCCACTGATGCAAATGACTGGACTTATTGTATTGTGTTTGCATATCTGCTAGTTAAAAATCACTCAATCATAGACATTATAAATCGTTTTTCAAAAGATGCATCTCGAAATAATAATTTTGTTGCCCAAATGATTTATAAATTGTTTAATCAATCACCAGCACACATTCATACGCTGCTGTCGAATAAATAATGACTAAACATATGCACTCACTCGTACTTGGTGGTGAATTTTATTGTGTCCATAGAGCTGGTGCTTTTCAATATTTCTCGCATACAAGGGTTGGTGTTGCGAAGCACGTGGTTCCAGTCATAGTTATTCTTCGCCGCATTTTTATGCTCAACACTTGCACACAACTGTGCCAGAGGCAGCGGATCCATGCCAATAATAACGACGTGAGCTGGATCGAGGCCATATGAATGTTGCCGATGATGTTTCACAATGCACACAAGATGGTCGCCAGACGGGTGAAAGTTTGGTTTCCACGACGGTTTTGCGACAGGCACCGTAATTGAAATGAAGTGTTCCAGTTCATATGTTTGGTTGTCATCGTCCAAATTTATCCAGAAGAAAAGGACGGACCACCGAGGACCAAGCGCATAGATCACAAGCTTTCGCTTGTAGACAGTCATGCCCTCCCACTGCAGAAGACATTTTCCGCGGCACTTGCGCGAGCCAAAGTGGCTCATTATGTTGTCATTCACGTAACACGGCTTTGTGACTGGTAGATACGTTGTAGCCGTTTGGTCTTTGCGGATTCGGACAATCTTCCAACTGTGGCAAAGGTCACGGCGAATTGCACTTTTGGTTACAGCTTCCAAGTAGAACATGTCAGCGCCTCTTACAGTGTGTAAAGAGAACAGATGGTTGTTCGGAACGCAATATCTGGTTATTTGCCACGTGCACGGTTGATCAAGGGAGCCCAGAACGTCCACCATCATGTACTTGCCGGTGGTCATTTTTGACATGTTTAGTCGCAAGAACGTGTCAGTCTCGTCATCGTACTCAACGCCAGAAATGCAGATTTGCTGATAATCGGCTTGCAAAATTGATTCGTTCTGAAATGGGCACCTTTTGGCGTCACCAGAGAAACAACTTAGCGATATACACCCACTTTGTACTCAAGCGCAGGTAGTGTTCCAGGTTTTGAGTTCATCGAGAACGCGATCATCCGATCCCCAGCGGCCAGCACTATTGTTTTACTGCTTGACGTACAGTATATTTGTAAAGAAGTGTGATGCTCCTCCCACGCTGGGCCTAGAATATTCCAGAACATCAATATGATGAAATTAAAGTTGCGGAATGCAAATGTTACGAAATTTGCAATTAGTCATTAATTCCCCAGACAATGTATTGCATAGGCAGTAGACGTGCGTGGGACGACAATTATTGTGACTAGCGATGAGTAATCTGTCTGGCTTAATTAGTCATGATGTCTGGCCGAGAGCCTATATAAGGACCAAGGTCTTAGGCTCGAGATCCAATCATATACCCAAGCCATATCAAAGCAACCACCCATCAACCATCATCAAGCCACCGTATACCGTAACCATCCGGTAACCATATCGTACCATATACCATATACCGTATACCGTATAATAAGTTAGTATCACCGTAACCTGGTCCTTGAGGTTTAATATCATAAAGAAGACATACACACACACACATAAGGAATCCTAGGTTCTTTACATGGTGGTCACGCCCTTAAACAGCCTTTTTAGCGTTGTTTGAAATTGAGAACCTTCAAGTACGTGTGTCATATAATATCGGTATACCGTATCAGTACATAATTGTGATCTGATCAATCACAATATATACCCCACCCATTTATTTACATTGACGTTATTTGATTGTATTGCGTACGCGTGTTAAAGTTCCAGCCCCGAATAATGGCGCCTGTGAGTAATACAGATTACCAAGAGCTAAAAGCTCAATTTGAGCAAGAACAGAGTCGTGCCAGGGATTTAGCAAATCAGTTGCGGGATCTGCGCACCCAGTTACAAAGTCATTCACGTGAAATGCACTCTCAAGAAGGGGATTCTGAAATGACTGCGGAGGAACTAGAAACTTTGAAAAACCAACAGACTCTGTATGAAGAACGGATCCGTACCCTAGAAACCCAGTTGACCCAAAGGACCCATACCCAACCCATTCAATATCATGTCAGACGTGCCCAAATTGGATCAGTTTCGCGGTGACACCATTAATTGTAACATTCGTTCTTGGTTGAAACAAGTCGATAAACTAACATTTGGATACAAAGATGAACAAAAAGCAGGAATTGTGCGTGTTTTGCTTGCTGGCCCAGCTGCTAGTAAGTTCGAGAAGTACAGTGATGCAACCAAAGCTGATTTCAAGCTGTTATCACAGCAGCTTATCAAAGACTTTCGAAAACAAGAGGCTGGGAATGTGCAATCTCAGTATCTGCTGAAACGATCGCAAAAAGTGGGCGAGAGTGTTTTGACGTTCGCTTGCGAATTAGAAGCACTTTATGAAAACAGCTACAACAACAACCAGGCGACGATGCACGTGAAATGCTGAAGAGCTGCCTGCTTAATGGTTTACTGCCACACCTAAGTACGTTCGCGCGCACATGCCCAACGTTGCCTGACGATTGGGATGAGCTTATCACCTACATACACAATTACGAGCTACGCTATGAAGGAGCGATATTGAAGGGTCAAATTGACGCATCCGGTGCAACACTAAATTGTTCTACACCACATAAACGAGAGCTGGCTGCAGATGACTGGCTGGAACGAAAAATAGACAAGATATTGCAGCAAACAAAATTCCAACCTGGAAATCAGCAGATGCGATGGGTCAAGCAGCAAAACAAGTTTCGCAAGAATGATGCGCGCATGACCTTTAGGTCACAGGATAAGAAGCCTAGTCATTACAGCGGCCCACCAAAACATTTCAATGGGCGCAATTTCTACAGTAACCCGCGCCGCTGTTATGTATGTAATGGACCACACTTAGCCCGCGAGTGTGTGAAATCAACTAATAAAAACCCGTACCGTTCCCCGCAGCAGCAACAGTTTCGCAATAGAAACTCTCAAAATCTAGGCAACCGCGCGCGTGCTGCTATAAGTAAAAGTAACCCTGACCTGGCAGAGGCAATTAGACGTATAGAATCCCAAGTTAACAAAATGTCCATTACTCAAGAACAGTTTTTTGGTCCTCCTCGCGAGAACGCTTATTCTGTCCGAGTACGCGCCCTCAATACATTTGATGTTTCAGCCGGTGACGAGAAATCAACACAAAGTCACACAGAAACATTGAACATGTACCAGCCACCAAAACCACCTGATGATCTCAGCTTAGCGTCGTCACAGATGGTCACACGTTCGATGAGTTCAAGATCCCAGACCTCATCACTTGTTGTGGTCGACGAATCGTCCAGTGATGCATCAGCGCGACCGCTTGGCGACCAGCCGGTACCGGTGGTGACGGAACCGGACACTGCAGAAACCGACCCACCGAGCTGCATGCGTCACAGTGATGTCGAGCGTTTCAGTGAGCGACTGGAACGGGTGGAACATGCGACCGTTAGGCAGGCCGAGGTTCGTGACGGTGCCCGAAATAGCTCGCTAGAGTCCATAAATCGGTGTACAGCTTATATTCCACCACACAAACGCTCTGGTAATGTGGCACAACCACATACACCACCTGACCTGCCAAATTCCCGACCTCCTCGAGTGCGTACGCGTCGCCCCATCTGCTATGGGTGCCAACAGGAAGGTCATGTTATTTCTGACTGTAATCAAAACAACGCAACCACCTATTGGCAGACGCGTACCTGTCATAGATGTCATATGGTCGGTCATCTAGCGGCTAGCTGCACTGTGCGTCTACCTGACCCTGAGCCTGAGAACCCTCACACACTAAACAATACGCTCCAGGTGACGTCTCAGCTCATTGACAACAGCGAACGCACAAACGACGTCGTCATGAACTTGGTCGATGTTGTCTGTGATGCCGTCTCGCTGAATCCACTCAATGGGTTTGCGCCGATGCGCTGGCATGCGCTCCGCAATCCCCGAGGCCGAAATGCCAATCGCAATCGTGGACGTGCACTGACACACAGTCGCAATCGTCCAGCTGGTCGTCAACATCATTCGCGGTCGACGCGCTCGGCGAGCCCACGACTCAACACCCGCAGCACGCCTCCAGCGTCCACCCGATTGCGTGACGGTTCGGTGCGTCGTGCTGCGCCGTACCCGAGCCCACGATCATTGGTGGTGCTGGTGCTGATCCCGTTGGCGGCCGGATCCAAGGTGAACAAAACTTTCTTCATCTGTGATGGAATGACCAGTGGTCACCCTGTAACTTTACCAAGAGAAGTTAAATGTGTGGGACCGAAACCAAATCAACCAGTACGAAACGTGAGCGTGTTGGTTTGGGTTCCATACACGAAACCCATAACGGCAGAAGCATACCGCTGTATGAACCAAACAACCACTGTTTGTACATATACTAGCTTCTTCTTCGGTAAAGCAGTTCTAAGTCGTCTGACAAACACTGTCCCGGTTACAAAGTTTCACTGTTCTGCATGGATAGAAGGTCTACGTTCATGCAACAATGCTACCATTGCACGACCGGTCTGATGCATGACCTAAATTTTGTTAAACTAGATGCCCGGACATGGAGTACTATTCACCCCATGGATGTCAGTTACAAATGGTGTTGTGCTACTCAATGTCGCACATCCTGGAACATCATAGTTGAGAGAGGTCATGTATCACAGTTTTCGCATGGCCTCATACATAGTGCCCTAGGAGAAGGAAGAGAAGAAAAAGAAGGAGAAGAAGAAAAAGCAGGAGGAGAAGAACGACAAGAGGAATGAAAAGGAGGAAGAAGAAATGAGCGACGAGATTCCACCGTAAGAAGACGAAGAGCTGTGAAGCCAGCTGCGCATTGAACATCAAGTATTTTATTTTATCTTCCGCCCAAAATCTTATTAGAATTTCCAGTGTTGAGCCTACATATTTAGTCTCTTAATCTTTGTACCTACGTGTGTGTGCTTATACTTTTCATCACTCAGAGGGCTGTGATATGATGTACAGCAACATACTATAACCTTCCCAGTTATCCGAGGCCTGCTTTTCCGTTTACTTATTTTACTTATTTCCACTGTCAGAAAATTATTACAAAAAATCAAAAAAAAATTCTGTTTTATTTTGTTGTAATTTCATGAATTTTTTTGCTCGGGTCGTGAACCCAAAGAATTTTCATAATTATCACGAATTCCTTTGTTTTATTCTAGTTCACTTATTGTCATGTGGTTTGTCACTTTGGAAGCCATGGGTACAAATCTTGTACATACCACAGAGTTTAGTTAATTTTATGCAAACTTGCGTACCACCACATCATGTATCTTAGCCTATGATGTACAACCTTAAATATATTTGGTGCAACAACGCTTATGTTTTATGTGCAAGACATTTTGTGTGGACATGTAATTTCACTTCTTTTGTACAATTACCCCCCTTGCACCAATAGAGGGGATATACTCTTATTGCCTTTTTTTTCTCTCACAATTGTATTTGGCTCAACACCCTAGGAACAGATTAGAATGTGATAAACTTTTTTTAGACCGTATATGGCTGTGATGATCGGTTGTAACACAGACAGCCACATAAGCATGAGGACATGCTTTTGAAAAAATGGGGCATGTAAAGAAGTGTGATGCTCCTCCCACGCTGGGCCAGAATATTCCAGAACATCAGTCACGTGATGAAATCAAGATCCTGGCCGATCACCAGATTTGGGAGTGGTGAATGCCAAATTTAATTCACTTTTTAGCACAACTAATCCATAAACGTCGTTCAAATCACCCACATTTGCCTTGAGCGAACATCCAGTTAGCGCAGTTAGCTCGGCGACGTGTTTTCGATCGTGGATCGCATTTTGCATCAGATAGACGCATTCAGCCAGCCACTCGCTCTCAACACTTTCGCACACATTCTGAAATCGATGAAATGCTCAGCATAAAGTTATGGATTTGCAAAAGCTGTGCATTCCGACCAATCGTAAAGTGGGTGACGCACCAGCCTGTCCCGACACGCCAGAAGTGCACGGGAGAAGTGCTAATAACCCGGTAGCTGTGACATAACACTGTCAACTGTCACACACGAAATGTGCGCAAACCACATTGTTGAACCAGTTGCGTCAACCAATCTAAAACAACACGGGCACTAACCTTAACAAACCCATCCAATTTCTTTCGTCGAGCCCAGAACTCGGACCGTTCCGTGATGCCACTGCTGACCGAGTTCGAATCCTCCACGTAGAAATCAACCAGTTCGCGACGCAGTTGTTGCAACTGGAATCGTCATAAAGTAACAGACGAACAAGACGCACAAAAATATTGGCTGATTTATTGCGTCGGCCGGACCCCACTCAAAAACAACGGAAGAAGATTATGTGGAATAAGCATAATTACAAGACTGGGCACAAAAATATAAGTCTGCGGAGTGCTGTACGAACCTGCGGCAGCGACCTGGCCGGCCATACGATCGCTTGTTGATTGGCCTGCACTCGCATCAACCAGAGATGTTGACCGAGTGATGCGTCGGATATGTGAACGTGCACAAGTGACCAATCTGGAACATTATTGGCATTTAATTGTGTCATAAGCTGATAAATGGGTTATACAAGGGATGCGAGCATTGTGTAACTGTTGTATTTAGCAAATTATTGAAAAAATTTATTTGGAGTCCTGTCTACGCCTAGGTTTCGCGGGGTACAAGCCGATGCCGGTAACTTGTTGATCACATATGGTCGAACTTGATCCAATCACGTTCGGTGCTGGCTGGCAGCAACAAAACACCCGGGTTTTCCATCAACCACAATGTTGTAAAGGGTAAAAATTTCAAGTGTGAAACATCACTGCAATACCTTTCGGCAGTCGATCAACTTCGTTTCGCAGATCGTTCTCATCCTCAAAGTGCACCAATTGCGATGAAACATCATGCTGCGCATGTGCATCGTTGTTTGTCATCACCATTTTCCATTGTCGTCGTTCGGCTAACAAGTCACGAACGCGGGCGCTGCAACGGAAACGGGTCAAAAAGCATCACTGTCACGCGTATGTATGGAGGAAATAAAATTCTCTCTGATCAAATCAATGGCCGCTACCAAACTTGATGATCGCGATCGCGGTCAGTCGTAGCACCTTTTGTGAGACGAATATAACGATTTTTAGTGTTGCCACAGAGCTTCGACCAGCGAAAATGTTTTCTCAATCAGTTAAACCTGGCCCGCCACTATTGATATTTGAAAATTTTGGTCTGTTTTTATGATTTATTACTGTTGCCGACATCGAGACCAACAAGGTTTACATTCGTGACTTTTCCATTAAGTGTCGATTTAATACCGAAATTAATCCATAAACACCGGTTCTCGGGAACAAAATTCCAAAAAATAGATAGACCCCCGTTTAGTGCATTTCAGGAAGACAAGAACAAATATTCAAGATGGCCGACTGCTTCTTATCACGAGCATACGGCAGTCACGTGATCTTGCCCATGCGTTTTGTACAGTGCCGCTCTGTTTGTTAGTGCATAACACACGTGTTGCACGCGCGCACTGGCAGCACTATGTAGTGGGAGCGTAAAGTCGGGAGCGTAAAGTCCCTAATAGCATACTGTAAGCCTATAACATTTGGCGGCAATTCAAAATTTTGTTCCTGGCTGACGTGATTGCCCAGAAGTGGGGGTCTATCTATTTTGTTTAATTTTGTTCCCGAGAACCGGTGTTTATCGATTGATTTCGATATAAAATCTGCACTAAATCAAAAAGTCATGAATATAAACCTTATTCGTCTCGATGTCGGCAACTAAATTAGAGCAAAAAACAAACCAAAAATTTCAAATATCAATAGTGGCGGGCCAGGTTTAAAGAACAACCTGGTCGCAGCCTTGTCTGCTTATGTCAAGCACGTTCAAAATCATGTTTTTACTCGGCCTCGTTGATTTTTGCACGTTCTTTTTGGCATCGAGCAGGTGCGGCACTACGACTGACACGCTGCTCGCGTATTCTCATCAGACTTGGTAGCACCCATGATTTATCAGAAAGCCAAATCGACTTGACACTCCATACACGACCCACCACCGCAGTGATGCTTTTTACCCGTTTCCAGCGCCCGCGTTCGGACTTGTTAAGCCCAATACGACTATGGAACATGACGTAATGATGCCACAAAGCAAGCCCCGACGACCACATCCGGTGCTGCCGCTTTTATCCGGATGGCCTTTCATCAGCCATGGGCCCGGTGTGTGCCGGGCTTCCCCGCGTTGCCGGTGCACTTCGAGGATGAGAACACTCATGCGATCATACGAAGACTTCGCAATCGTACGTGTCCGATTGTTGTATGTATGTGTTATCAACGCAGTTATGTGATCCAACACTGGGCCGCGCAGAGTAACTCTGTCACCCTCTACGCAACATTGTTGATTAGTCCGTGACACTCGCATCTACCGCTACTTCGACACGAGGATACGTACAGGTATTAACGTGAGAGAACTCTGCTAAGTTCAAGTGACCTATCTCGTACAGGATGCGATTACAGTTGGCACTTAATCTTCCATGTCATAGCAGACTAATGGGTTCTACATCTATACGAACATCTTAATATGTCTGTTTTTGCAATTATTGAAGCGCCGTTTATGTGGAATCTTTGTGCGGCTTCGCCTGGTTTCGCTTACCAATACCAAGCCAATGCCGTATGAGCTTATTTGACCGTTCATATGCGTCGAACTTAGACCAGTGCGGTCGGTGGGTCGTGTGTGGCGTGTTCAAGTGATTTGGTTCTATGTGACACGCGTGTACCATGTCTCCAGAATAGCAGCAGGGTGTAGGTATCGCGGCCCCCCCCGCTCGATGCCAAAAAGAACGTGCAAAAATTAGAGACGGTCAAGACATGACTTTGAACTGTGCTTGACATAAGCAACATCAATGGCTGTTAAGTGCATGGCATGGCCGTCGCAAACGTTCCGTCATAAAGTTGCAATATCGTTGCTCTACGTAACAGTTCGACAAAAAACAAAAAAAGTTGAATGACACTAGCATTGCAACTAACGGTGACACATCAAGATGAACGCGAAAATGTGCCTACACATTCCTTAAGTTGGTGGTTTGATGACAGCACCGGATCTATTGAGTCGGTCATGCATCGTTGTAAGAACAAGAGCACACAGTGGGTGGAATTTTCGAAACGGTGTAAAGGTCAGTTGGGCGTAAAGGTCGGTGTAAAGTTCGGTCGAAAGCTCGGTCGGCGTAGCTCGGTGTAAACGTGAAACATTGCCTGTTATTAACGTGGAATGTTTCAGGTTTACACCGAGGTCTATCACACTGAGCTGTCGACCGAGCTTTCCACCGACCTTTACACCCAACTGATCTTTATGTGATCCTGCGATTAGGTAAAAGCCCCATTTTCTACAGTTTTCTCTGTGTATCATGTGTTTTTGTGCTTAAATCTTGTTCCTCCGCTTGGTTCTTATTCTCTTTCTTTCCGTTTTTCGGGTTTTGAGAGTCGTCGTGTCTGCTCGTTAGCGCCCGTTGCGCTTTGTGTTCAACTGAATAGTGAGCGATTTCAAAATTACTGAGTGACCCGATCAGTTCGAACACTAGGTTCGACCAGGTTGTTTCTTTAAACCTGGCCCGCCACTATTGATATTTGAAATTTTTGGTTTGTTTTTTGCTCTAATTTAGTTGCCGACATCGAGACGAATAAGGTTTATATTCATGACTTTTTGATTTAGTGCAGATTTTATATCGAAATCAATCGATAAACACCGGTTCTCGGGAACAAAATTAAACAAAATAGATAGACCCCCACTTCTGGGCAATCACGTCAGCCAGGAACAAAATTTTGAATTGCCGCCAAATGTTATAGGCTTACAGTATGCTATTAGGGACTTTACGCTCCCGACTTTACGCTCCCACTACATAGTGCTGCCAGTGCGCGCGTGCAACACGTGTGTTATGCACTAACAAACAGAGCGGCACTGTACAAAACGCATGGGCAAGATCACGTGACTGCCGTATGCTCGTGATAAGAAGCAGTCGGCCATCTTGAATATTTGTTCTTGTCTTCCTGAAATGCACTAAACGGGGGTCTATCTATTTTTTTGGAATTTTGTTCCCGAGAACCGGTGTTTATGGATTAATTTCGGTATTAAATCGACACTTAATGGAAAAGTCACGAATGTAAACCTTGTTGGTCTCGATGTCGGCAACAGTAATAAATCATAAAAACAGACCAAAATTTTCAAATATCAATAGTGGCGGGCCAGGTTTAACTGATTGAGAAAACATTTTCGCTGGTCGAAGCTCTGTGGCAACACTAAAAATCGTTATATTCGTCTCACAAAAGGTGCTACGACTGACCGCGATCGCGATCATCAAGTTTGGTAGCGGCCATTGATTTGATCAGAGAGAATTTTATTTCCTCCATACATACGCGTGACAGTGATGCTTTTTGACCCGTTTCCGTTGCAGCGCCCGCGTTCGTGACTTGTTAGCCGAACGACGACAATGGAAAATGGTGATGACAAACAACGATGCACATGCGCAGCATGATGTTTCATCGCAATTGGTGCACTTTGAGGATGAGAACGATCTGCGAAACGAAGTTGATCGACTGCCGAAAGGTATTGCAGTGATGTTTCACACTTGAAATTTTTACCCTTTACAACATTGTGGTTGATGGAAAACCCGGGTGTTTTGTTGCTGCCAGCCAGCACCGAACGTGATTGGATCAAGTTCGACCATATGTGATCAACAAGTTACCGGCATCGGCTTGTACCCCGCGAAACCTAGGCGTAGACAGGACTCCAAATAAATTTTTTCAATAATTTGCTAAATACAACAGTTACACAATGCTCTCGCATCCCTTGTATAACCCATTTATCAGCTTATGACACAATTAAATGCCAATAATGTTCCAGATTGGTCAGTTGTGCACGTTCACATATCCGACGCATCACTCGGTCAACATCTCTGGTTGATGCGAGTGCAGGCCAATCAACAAGCGATCGTATGGCCGGCCAGGTCGCTGCCGCAGGTTCGTACAGCACTCCGCAGACTTATATTTTTGTGCCCAGTCTTGTAATTACGCTTATTCCCCATAATCTTCTTCCGTTGTTTTTGAGTGGGGGCCGGCGGCCGACGCAATAAAATCAGCCAATATTTTTGTGCGTCTTGTTCGTCTGTTCTGATGACGATTCCAGTTGCAACAACTGCGTCGCGAACTGGTTGATTTCTACGTGGAGGATTCGAACTCGGTCAGCAGTGGCATCACGGAACTGTCTGAGTTCTGGGCTCGACGAAAAAAGAATCTCAATGGGTTTAGGAAGGTTAGTGCCCGTGTTGTTTTAGATTGGTTGACGCAACTGGTTCAACAATGTGGTTTGCGCACATTTCGTGTGTGACAGTTGACAGCGTTATGTCACAGCTACCGGGTTAT
>JASAMV010000012.1:0-18091 GCA_030248065.1 Rhynchonema sp. JSB1_4
TTTGTTTTATCGACCTGTTCGGGCCAGGATTGGGCAAAAAACGAAGGGCGTTTTTATTCAAATAAAAACGTTTGAAAAACGTCTCGGTCGTTTCTGGTTTTTTTAAATTTAGAACTTCCTTGGTTTCCCGAGACTTTTTAGAGAATGTACCCTGTTTTTCAAAAATTTTTCGATCAATGCTTGCTTTGCCCAGTTACGCGACATGAGTTTGACTTTAGGATAGGATGACTTCGGTCTCCGGTCAAATTGGTCTCCTCATGATGTGGGGCCAACACAGGATGTTTCCAGCTCGCAGGAAAAGCGTTGAAACACGTTTGTATTGGCACAGAACACACAGAATTACTTCACTCAACCATATTTTCTTCCCAAGATGCGCGTGTTCTAACCTTTTTCGTGCATGTTTTGGGCATTTAGGCTTTTCAAAACCAACGCGTTTTTGCCCAAACCTGGTTCAGGCTCGGAACTAAAACAACAAAATTACCCACTCTTTTTACAGATTGCCATACCTTTGTTCACCTAGTGTACCTGAATTAATCCGACTCCGTCCGCATATTTCCGCACAAATGGCCAGATTACTTCAAACCGTCTCAGCGATCCTTGTCGTCTGTTTGGCGATCACACTTAGCGTTTCAGGTTGGTTCCGTTTATTATAAGCATATGAGTTTTCTACACCCATGTGACACTAAATGTGGAAAATCAGCCTTTTCCAAGTTAATAATTTTGCCAAATGTGACACAGACACCCCGAGGGCTGTAGCGGAACTGCATTCACTTAAACTCGCATAAGCCTATTCAAGCCATCAACTCGTGTTTTTAGGCAAAACTATGGCCAAAATCCAATCTCAAAAGTTATTATTCAAAAGATTCATAAACACTATGAAACACTAGAAACATGCAGGCACTACCACTGGCGACTTTATGATTTAGACCATTTTAATTGCCATTTACAATACTTGGAAGAAACAATAAAATAAACTAAGCCAATCCCTTCAAATTTCAGCCATGCCAATGTCATCAGACGAACGTGCAATGAACGAAACAGATTCGATTACCGATCATCCAATTAACGGGACTTTGGTCGACGAGGTTGACATGAGACAAAAGATCGAAGAGCAAGCTCCTGCTGAAGGTAATATCATGCGCAACGTCCATTTTCATTATAATGACCATTTGTCATGATGATGACCATTTGTCTGGCATTATATGATGTACCCCCCTGGCCATAATGTCAAAGAACTAAACAACCGATCTGCAAAATTTGTGCAATTACAGCCCCATCGAAGTCATCATCAGAAGAAAAAGCCCCAGAAGAAGCAGCCCCAGCGGAGAAATCCCCTGAAGAAGCAGCGGCCCCCGCAAAGTCATCGTCGGAAGAAGCGGCACCAGAAGCGCAAGCCCCAGCGGAGAAATCCGAGAAATCCAGTGACAAAACATCCAGTGAATCTAGCAGTGAAGAAAAGGAAGAAGCAGCCAAACCCGCAGATGAGCCAGTCGAAGCGCCCGAGTCTGCGGCGACAAATGGAAACGGTACAGACACCGATGGCGAGATCAAACCAGCTCTCAAGCCCGACCCGGTTGTGTTGGCTCTGCTCAAAGTTTGAAAACCGCTCCTCACGGAAGCCTTATCATGACTATGTGTAAATATGGTGGTGTGGTGTCTACTTTCATTTTTTTCGATAAAATGGGCTGGCCAAAATTTGGCAATGATAATGCAGTGCTATTGTTGTTGGCCGCTTTCTGGCAGCCATTCTATTTCCCGGTTCTTACTTATCCTTGTTATCATTCCGATAATTTTTGTCGTTTTAAATTCAACGCCGCTGTTTCTGAAAGCAGCTTTTTCATTGTATTTTTGCCCGGTTGCTGCACAAGTTTTTTCCTTTTTTTGCATGTTGTTTCAATTTGTACACGTTTTCAGAGAAGACAAAAACAATGCAAACATGTTTCCAATTGTAGTTAGTCAGTTTCAGTAGACAGTAGTAGACCAGATCAGATTTTAGTATTTGACTGCTTGTCCGCTTATTTATTGGACATGTTTATCTCAATAAAATGACGTGTTATATACGACACTTCTTTGATGATCGAAAACCACCGGCCAGCATGCACTTTGCTAGCGACATGCTGTTTCGGGGTTGATGGGGCTCTGGGGATCTCGCTACTTGTCTGTCTTCGACCAGTGTAAAAGTTCCTCACTGCTCAGAAGGGAACAACTTTCACGGTAGTCGAAATACCAAAAGAAAACAACGAAATCGCAAGATATGAGCAAACGCATTTTGCACCTTGAACACACCCTGCCAGTCCCGTCCAAAGTACCGATCCAATGCCTGTAAACATTACTGCATGACCATAATTTGATGAGTCCAGCTCACCTGAACAAGTTAGCCTAATCCTGCGCTTTTATCCAAACCGCCAGGACCAATCAGGGACTTTTGCTTCGTTATCTCGCCTCCAAACAAGTCAATGAAGGTAAACACTCGAAGAACTGACACAAATGCTTGCATTGCACTGAAAATTGCGGAAAGTATGAAGCGAAGCTGGGTAAATCGAGTTCCCGCCCGAGCTCTGCGCCAGCATCCCGTCAATGTGCGGCTCGACTTTTCTCCGTTGATGTTTCACATTTCAGTGTCACCGGTGACGTTTCAGCTTATCTTAAGACTGCTAACATGTATTACACAGGGTGATATTTTCGAAACGGTGTAAAGGTCAGTTGGGTGTAAAGGTAGGTGGAAAGCTCGGTCGACAGCTCAGTGTGATAGACCTCGGTGTAAACTTGAAACATTCCACGTTAATAACAGGCAATGTTTCACGTTTACACCGAGCTACGCCGACCGAGCTTTCGACCAAACTTTACGCCGACCTTTACACCCAATTGACCTTTACACCGTTTCGAAAATTCTAGCCAGCGTCAGCAGATAAAATAACGCACAGTGACGGGTCCCTAGTCATCATGTGAGTGCAGTCTGCATTGCATATTTGGAAAAACGGTCTGATTCCAATTGGATGCAACAGTAAATAGCAGTTCGTCACCAGTGTTTCACGTCAGTGATTATCTCGAGTTTGTAGTGTCTGTGATGTTTCATTTCGTCAAGGCTGGAGTCGAAGCCTGAGCCTAAACAAAGCCTGATTCTGAAAATAAGCCTAAACCTACAAGTTCCATTCAGGCGGCGCCCGTGTGGTGTTTCCCAAAAACTGGCCGTCCAGTTTTGCTTTGCAGGCAAACTGCACCATCCTATTGGGACAAGACGGTACCATTTTGCCGATCAGAATGGAAATCCAACTATAGATACGCAAGTTTCGCGTCAGGAAAAAAGAAAAGCGAAAAAAGAAAAGGTTGGTTGGTTTGGTTTGGTTTACCGTAAAACCTAAAATACAAGGGGGCTGTATTTCTTCACTGACCCCTTTTAGGGGGGCTGTATTTTTGGGGGGCTCTATTTTTGGGCGGGGCTCTATTTTAGGGAATACGGTAATTGAACCCCACCGAAATGGCTCGAAATCAAAAATAGAACCCCCATTAATAGAACCCCACCCCAACCTTCACCGCACCACAGATTTGTGATATGGTAAGGCTGTGTTGTTGTGTCAAACGTTGTTTAAGCTTGCGTTTCAGCTACAGCTACCGTATTCCCTAAAATAGAGCCTCCCAAACAGTGCTGTGGCTACTTTTGCGGGGCGGGTACCGTATTGTCGGAAATAGACCCCCCGGGCAGTGTAGTGGCTGGGGGGGGGGATGGGGGGGGGGGGGATCCCCCCTAAGGAGTAGGTACCTTGCAACCACCCCTTGGGGGGGAAGGGTAGGTACCTTGCAACCACCCCGGAGGGTACCTTGCAACCAGTGGTGTAGCTACCCAGGCGGGGCGGCAACCTACTGTACCACCCAAAATGCGGGGCGGCAACCTACCTACTGTACCAGCCGAGCTAGGGGGGGGTCGTACCACTTGGGGGGGGGCACATCTGGAAACCGAAATTTTTTATGTCTAAATACTGAAGAAAATGAGGGCTAAAACACTAATTTCGCGCGCAGCGCGCGATTTTTCGCCTATTTGCAGACAAATATGCTAATTTTATGCAATTTTAAGCCAAAAATGAATGTTTTGGGTGAAAAGTTAGGTGGGGCGGCAACCTACCTACTGTACCAGGGGAGGGGCGGCAACCTACCTACTGTACCAGGCGAGGGGCGGCAACCTACCTACTGTACCTAGGGGGGGGGGGGGGGGGCCCCCCCCCCCCCCCCCCCCCCTGCTACACCATTGCTTGCAACCATCAATTTATGGTTTTTATAGGCAAAAATGGGTGTTTTTCGACCTCAAAACCCCAAAAATCGCGCGCTCCGCGCGCAAACCTCCATATAATAGGTATTTTAGGCAAATTTTCGGCCAAAATGCAAAAAAGTACCAATTTTTCGGCCAAATTTACAGTATAATGCATGCAAAAAACACCCTTTTTTCGCACCTCAGGACCAGGAGGGGTACCTTGCAACCTCCCGGAGGCTGGGTAGGGGGGTACCTTGCAACCATCTGGATCCATCCCCCCCAAGGGTACCTTGCAACCATCTGCCTGCCACTACACTGCCCGGGGGGTCTATTTTTTCACTGGGGTCATTTTGGGGGGTTCAATTTATGGGGGGGTCAATTATTGGGGGGGTTATATTTTTCATTTGGCCCCCCCGACGAAAAAGATCATTGTTAATAATGCCCATAAAAATGGCTTGTTTTCGGTATTTTCTAACTTCAACAGCGGCAATTATGCTTAAGAAGCTGTATTCTGTTGTGTACGCAAGCTTAAACAACGTTTGACACAACAACACAGCCCTACCATACCACTAATCTGTGGTGCGGTGAAGGTTGGGGTGGGGTTCTATTAATGGGGGGTGGGGTCAATTAATGGGGGGTTCTATTTTTGATTTCGAGCCATTTAGGGGGGTTCAATTAATGGGGGGGTCAATTAATGGGGGGGTTCTATTTCCGACAATACGGTAGGGTACATACCGTAAAACCTAAATAGAAGGGGGGGCTCTATTAATTCACTGACCCCATTTGGGGGGGGGCTCTATTCCGGCGGGCCTCTATTAATTCACTGACCCGAACCTGAAAAATTGTTCCCAGAAATACCCCTAAAAACCCATAAAAGGGGGCTTGAAAGTATGTTTTTTCGCTTGTAATCGCATTTATTCGTGTCTATTCGTCGATAAGAGGCTTATTATGTGCTCTGAACGAACAACAAACGTGCATAAATTAAATGTACCTGTGCACCACTATCAACAAGCCTTAATACACTACTGTATAGGGGATGTTACTTAGGGGGGCTCTATTAATTCACTTTTTGGGGTGGGCTGTATTGCGGGGGGGGGCTGTATTTAGGCTTTTACGGTAGGTGGAAAAATCCGGGACGGAGGGGGTAGTGTACCTGGAATCAGTGTAGTACTTGGCCAGGGTGTTGACGATAGATAGATTGGGACCCGAAATGTGTTGACGATAGATAGATGACCCAAGTCCGAAATCTGGGGGGGTCGACCCAAACTTGTTGACGATAGATAGATGGTGGGGGGGGGGTCGCCAAAAATCAAGGTATAGTATAGTGTACTAAGTAGGTAATAATGTGTAAATATTAATGAAAATGTACTTAGATGTACTAAATCCGCGCGTAGCGCGCAATTTTTTGCCTATTTGGGACAAAAAATACCGATTTTGAGCCATTTTGAGGCAAAAATACCCATTTTGGGGTCGAAATGTGTTGACGATAGATAGATTGTTCCCAGAATTTGTTGACGATAGATAGATTTGCCCATAAGTGTTGACGATAGATAGATGAAATCAAAAAGTGTTGACGATAGATAGATGAATTTGGGGGGGGACCCCCCACCCCCCCAAGTACTACCCTGCCTGGAATCTTTGGGGGGGGGAATCCGGTTTGGGGGGGAGGGGGGAAGAATTTTCGGGGCGGGCAGCGTACAATTAGGCCTGGGGAACATTTTGGCATGTTTTGGCAAATTTTGGCCTAAAATAGGCATGTTTAGGCATAAAATGAGTGATTTTTAGGTCAGTGTCGTCAAAAATCGCCAAAATACCCTTTTTATTGAGATTTTTTCCAAAACGGGGCAAAAATGAGCCAAATTTTCGACCTCGAAAAATGACTTTTCTCCAAATTTGGGTCCTCCCCCCTTCCCCCCAGGTGGGTACGTCTGTTCCCCCTCCGAAAAAAGGGGGTACCGCTTGTTCCGGACTGTCCCCCCTCCGAAAAAAGGGGGTACCGCCTGTTCCCCTTCCGGACCAGGAAGTACACTGCACACAACGGTCTAACAATAACCAGGCTGCCCTGCTCACCTGAAAGTATCTCACTCGGTCCCCAAGCAAAGTTGATTGATGATAAACTGAAAAAGACCGTTTTGTACTTGAGTCAGCATCATCGTAAATAATCACTCATTACTGAACCGACATTCGACATAAACCACAATTTATATTGTCAACGAAAATGGCTGAGGAGGATCCTGTTGCTGATTTTCTGAAACGAGAACAGGACGATCTCGCTGGAATCGACGAAGATGGCATGTTCTCTTGCTTCCTGGACAATTTGTTATTCTTTTATCCCAAAATGAAATCGGTTTTCCTTGCGTTCAGTTGCGGCCGCGCACAACACTTCGGTCGAGGATCCGGCCTCGCTCGCTGTCAGCGAACCGCCGGCCACGATGTACATGGAGACACAGCCGATCAGACCCGTCGAGGAACCCGCCAAGATCAGGAAATGGCGCGATGAACAGAAAGTGCGACTGCAGAAGAAAGGTATGGTTTTTTGTGTGACTGCTGTGTTGTTGTGTTTCTGCCTTTTTTTATTCTTCTCTGTTGGAGATTGAGTGCTCTCATTACCTTTGCAAATGTACGTTAAATAGGTTCCAGTCAGAGCTTTGATTTCAAAACCTGTTCAGCAATAAATTTTGTCCTGTTCATTTTCAGACGCAGAAGAATCAAAGAAAATCCAGGAATGGAAGACTCAGGCGAAGAAGGACTTGGACGATTGGTATAAGGCCCGGGCTGAACAGCTGGAAAACACCAAGAAAAACAATCGGTGGGCGTTAATCACTTGCATCAACATAAACATGAATTTTGATAAGTATTTATAAATAATTATCTTTCAAAACTCAACGGCACCACCCAGCCATAAAAGTTTTGTAGTTTTGTTACAAATTGGATTGCGGTTTCTCACGACTAAATGTCGATGAAAACGTAACATAAAATGCAAAATTAATGTCAAAAAATGGTAACAATAGAAACAAATTGCAGCGTGGCCGAGAAGGAGTTCATATCGGAGCGTGACCAGGAGTTGCCGGGCAAAGACTGGGAACGCATTGCCAAATTGTGCGATTTCAATCAGAAGGGATCCAAGAACACCAAGGACGTTGCCCGATTCCGATCGTTGTTGTTGCAGATGAAATCAGGCGGAGATGAGAAGAAATGAATAGGTAGGAATTCAACATTGAACAAAATTTTTTTTGGAACTTGGAAGTGAATAAATGACGGTCCGAGCCCACATTCAATGCAGTGAAGCTATTTGTGTGGTCTCACCTCGGTGTCGTAATTTGGTCACCGTTGGTGGTAGCAGGAACTGGTTATTTATTTGCTGCGAAGAATGTGGACTGTCGTGATTGCCAAAAAACTGAACACACCAGAAAATAATTTTTGCACACACACAATATGTCTGAACCTGAACGATCGTTTATCCCTGTTATCACTGTTGGTTTGTCTTGTTCTGTGATCTTCAGAACAAACGTTGTTTGTTACGGAGCCCAAAATTGATGTTCGTGGGTTTCTGATAAATCTCATCTTGTTGGTAACGCACTTCTCTGAACCAAAAAATATTTCATAGGCGTAAGTGAATGCAATTATTATTTCGTTTTTGCCCGTTTTTGTTATTATTAGTGTTGCAATTACTTATGGTTATGGTTTATTATATTGTTTATGGCATGTGCAGATCTTGAAAATGTAAAATTTATTCTTGTTTATCAGTGATACAAACCATTCCCACCATCCTGTTTTTGTTTTGAGCCACAATACAAGGTGCATTATACTGTTTACTCACACTGAATAAATATAATCTTATTTCGGTACGTAAATTCCGAAAAAACTCAATTAACATAGCATCAGTTTTGCAGAAAAGCCAATTAGATAGCACACCTGGTTTCAGAGAAAAAAAATAAACAATAAATGATTCCCGTCCATTCATAAATACGAGTAGGTGTTGATATGCAAGCGATGTTGTTTGTTGTGGGCAGACGCGTGGACGCGCGGCCCAAATTGGTCATCGCCCTTTGCACAAACCCATGAAGTTTTAGCTTTTGGATGGTTTCCCTTTTATCTAGTTTGGTCTATTTGTCTATTCTAAATTTTGCAAGTGATGTTTAGATAATTCTGTCTATGCAAGTGATGTTTAGCAAATTCCATTGGAAAGACCAATCGACGTTGCTGCTTCGGTTTTATGATACAACCAGTCAGCACCAATGTACTGGAACACACTCGTGGGTACAAATCAAGGAGGTGATTGGTAGTTTAGGATGGGGCGGCGCACTACTGCATCCGTACGTCCCTACAGCGACCACCATGGACTGTTCAATTCTCTTGTTTTGCAGATGCAGCCGCAGTTGTTGCATTTGTGCGGCTTATTGTCGGCATATGTTGCGAACGGAAATGGCTGTTCGTGTCATCCGTGAATATATTTTATGTATTTCTAAGCTTATTTTCTTTTTTCGGTGCGGATATGAAAAAAATTCTTTATTCACATATGTATGTATACATAGACGAGTCTCGCAGTAAAACCAATGAGATAGGGCACACCTGGTTTCAGATAAGCAATAATTAAATTAAAAAACCATCTGTGCACTGTACTGTGCAGCGTAAAGCATAGCAACAGTGACAACACTAAACGGATGCAAAAATTAAATTTAATGAACAGACAAAAAGTACCTAGAATGTAACTGCTGCAATAATACTGTTTGGCATATGGCAATTTCAAGTTGTATCACAGTCTTGTAACCTGGGTTTCGGTACGTTGCGGGTCGGCCCGGGCACTAAAAAGCGCTGGACCGATAGCCGCCATTAAGGCTGAGCTCTGCAAGACGGGCTGGGTTTTTGGGATCGTATAGTATAAATGCCTAAATAAGTGATTTCATCAGTTCTAAGAATGATGGGATCGCTATATGTCCGATCACATGTGAAAACCAGGCAGCACATAACTGCAGTGCACACGAAGTGCAAATACGGCTCCGAATCTTGCAGATACAGCATAAACAGCCACGCGACACAAGCCAAGGCTTGGATTCAGGCAATGACCAGGTTTGTACTCACTCAGCGACGAACAGCACTGTGCTTTTCGACTGCCCATTTCTTTCGACAACTGTTTTTCACACCGCAAGTGGTCTACAGCACCATCGGCCCACTACATCATAGTACCTGCATGTCCGGTGTCAAGACGCGTTTCTTGTGCTGTTGTTCGACGGATTGTTGCCGCATTTCCTCCAGTCGATGCCACAGTTTGCCCATCGTGATCAGTTCACCAAAGCCTTCCTGATGCGCGAATGCGTAACCCGTGTGGCGTAGCGGGCGATTGGCTGGATATGTATATGAGGGGGAGGTATGGGCAATCCATCGGCTCATGGCCAGGGTTGAAAAAAAAATTTTTTTTATTAACGAGCTTTTTTTTTAAAAAAAAAATTTTTTTTTGATTTTTTTTTTGACGAAAAATTTTTTTATTAGAAAAAGTGTTGCAAACGACGTTTCAGGATAAATGAAATCGATACAACATATTTTTCAAAAATTGAAAAATTTTCGCCTCAGACCGAACTTGTGTGGTGACACCCGTTAGTATTGTGCAGATTCCATGGTCTCCGACCAGTCTGAGGTTGATGTTCACTAACGATGTTACTCTGATGTATTGTAGCATGCCGTACAACGTATTTTAATGCATCTAATGCCGTATATCTGATATACGACCATCAAAATATCGATTACAGCCCAAATCTTGCGCGTCAGATCGACTTTGCCGCCCGGTTTTGCACCAGACCTGCATATATATATGTGTAGTAGCATGTAGTAGCACATTATCGGTGCCACATCACTATAAAAGACCAGCCCCGCGCATCCCTGTACGGATTTGGGGACAATACAGGGCGCCGCAGGCGCGATTTTGGAAAAATTGTCTCGTCCACAGAAAAAAGTGCCAATTTTTTCGCCTCGAAAAAGGCCATTTTTGGACATTTTAGCCCATTTTGGGCAACTTTTTTTTATTAAAAAAAAAGCAAAATTTGAGTTTCAAAAAAAAAATTTTTTTTTTTAAAAAAAAATTTTTTAATTGACCACTTTTTTTTTGAAACAACCCTGCTCATGGCACTTTTTATACACACAGCGCATGCAGCAGCACACGCCATTTTCTAAAGAAAATGTGCACTTTGGGCGAATGTCATACTTTGATTACCGCTTTTTAATTTATTCGATTTTCATTTGCTGCTTGTGATAACACTTTTCTGCACTGTTGCAAAATTTGGGGATGTTTCAAAGGATAACTGTAGAGAATAGATGCATTCATTGATGGCAGTAATGTAGCATGCAGCCTGTGTGTGCGAGTGCCATGAGCTGGCGGATTGTCTGTACTTTTAGGTCACCCCGTATGATTTGAGCGGCCTCGTTGCATCACTAACCGCACACTACAAGTTCATGGGCTGCTATTTTTTATTTGGAACTTACATAGGTGAATCAAAAAGGTTGTGTTGTTGCTTTTTCCCTGCAAAACTGGCGGTAGGCGGTGCACCAGGTCCTCGTCAGTGCATATCATAACATTGCGCAGTTCATTCTCTTGACTCTCAGATGCATGGCTACTGATGCAAGTGACATGAAAACCGAAAAAGGCAAGCCGTTACCAGTAGGATGGTCTCTGCGTGAAGGCTTGGGCATCAGCCTTGTTGGCAACGCTTCACCGGCTTTGCCCTTGTCTCGCTGGTCTCTGGCGAAAATACGAAGTCGATGCGAAAGGTCAGGGCGAATGTCCTAAATTAAAAGGAAATTTCACAAATAGCCTGTACTTTGGTTGTCGAGTCGGATATGAAATTTAAGTCACGCTGGTTGAAATACCGTGGCGTCGGTGTAAATATCTCGAATTATCGAAAATATAAAAAATCACATGATCAAATTATCCACCAAATTAGTGCCATTGGATTTTATACCTTTGATCGTCAGAAGCAACTTAAGTAAAACGGCTTTATTTCCACTCGACATTTGAAAAGAACGCACCTGCCAGAAGAACCTCAATCCCAACATGGGCATAACGAGCGCCACAGTTGTTAAGATAATGCACAGCCACAAATTGGCATTCGCCGTAGTGTGTGAGACAACAAAAGCGGGATTGAGTGTTGGTAAGATAAAGGGCGCTACCTGTGAATGAGAACACGTTGATCTGGGTAATTAGATACCTTATTAACACGCCAGATAGCATGACGACTGGCACTCCGGGACAGTCACTAAGCCAAAAAAAACTGACCTCATACATGATCACGACAAACAGTATATACACGATCAGACTGCCCCAGATCGTGACGTGATTCCAGACTGAAAATTGAAGGAAAATAGTTGGAAATCAAAAACCCTGTTCGAAAAACCTGAATCCGCACGACTCACACGGTTTCACTAATCTGCTACACTACCGCAAAGTTAACCAAATAGCCTGAATTGTCAAGGCAATAATATCTGACCTGTCCAATACGCTGTATCGACAGCCATTTGTACGGTGACGACGAAAATGAGACACGAATACGCAATGAATGCGATGCTGTCGTAGTCGGACATGTCGCGTCCGTTTACGTCAACCTGATATTGCAAGGTGAGTACACATTTTGAGCCTGAAAAATATAAAACATCACGAAATACAACAAAACATCCCACTCACAGCATATTTGACGGCACCATAAGGCACAAAGAATAGCACGACCGAACTGAGTAGACCGTGCAACACGGCATAGATGAACGTACGCATGTTGAACAGCAGGTTGAATTGACCGGGAATGTACAGCTTGGGAAAGCTGTAATTTGGTAATAATATGTATATAAATTTATAAAATTTTGCCTGAGTTATAGCGGCACTACAATTTTTAAATTGCTGTTATTATTTGTATTGTTTTTTAAAAAGTGATACTGTGTGAAACATCAGAATGGTCTTCTGTTAAAAAAGATCATCTCAAGTCGGCATAATAATACGTAAGATCGTAGATGGGCTTTGCTTGTCGATATTTCAGATATGGTGGGAGCATTTTTTGTATTTTCTCCAGCGGCTGGCGCACTTGGTCCATTGTCAAAATCCAGCAAGAAATCTCTTATTTGAATTACCGAAGACAGATCTTCTCGTTCACATCCTGGTCGAAAAATCCGAGCGCCAACACCGGCTGTGACGTGAAGACGACGTTGTAGAGCGACATCAGCGTTGGATCGAAAATGGTCTGTGTTGGGAAAACAACGTTCATGCAAGAGAAATATTTCGGGTGGAAAAGTGGGTGGGGTGATTGGACCTGGCGCAGGGATCACGTGATTTGTATTTGTAATTACATCACAGATCGGCCGATAATATTTGTTCCGACACCTATAAATATAGTTTAACACCTATATACATATGTAGTTTGACGCCTATAAAAACAATTGAATTCTATGATCGCTATGAATAATGAAACTCTAGGAATGAAAAATATAAAATTGCGCCAAACCAACCGTGGCGGAGTATCCGCAAAAGAATGCGAACCAGAAGTGCACCAATGTGTACGCGAAATTCTTGTAGAAGAAATAGCGCAGGAATTTCGCCATTCGATAATACGACCATCGGCCGTGCACCAGCAGCAAACGTTCGAGGTAACGGAACTGAGCGATACTGGAAGAATATGAAGGATAAGCATGATCTATAAGCAGACGCAAAATTATTTTATCTCTTCGATCCATAACTTGTGGGTCAAGTTCTACGCTGGTCACGACGTCACGTGACCATCGCAGATATCTGGCGGCCAGAGGCGATTAACAGTTGCAGTATACAACAAATATATAAGTACTGTATCAGCATTACAAAATGACGAAATTGGCATTGTAAAGTAGGAAGCGCAGTTTGAGCGTTCAAGGAACAACCGTTCCATAAACTGCCTGCCACCGGTGCCTGGTAATTTCGATCCACTTGTGTTGCCCACCTGTAGTCACTTGACATGACCGCCTGCATCCCCTCCTGACCACTGATACCAACTCCGATGTGCGCTGTCTTGATCATTGACACTGCAGAGACAAGAAAATGGTGAAACGTTTTTTTGGTTGAATTGTGCCTCATCTGGTTTCGAACCCTCACACTTTTCCATTCGTGCAGCCCAACACACACACAAACACCACTGCGCCACAGGCGCGCGCACTAACCATCATTGGCGCCGTCGCCAATCGATAATGTGACGGCGTTCTTGTTCTTCTTCACCAGCTCAACGACCATCGCTTTTTGCAGAGGCGTAACGCGACAGCAGATCACAGCCGCACATCGTGTGGCCACTTCCAGGAATAAATAGTCGAGTTGCGGTTTGAGCGCATGGATTAGACTGTGACCGTTGACCACCAGACCGAAACCTGCCGTTTTTTGAAATGTCTGGGATTGAATTTATAAATAAAACATCAACCGGCCATCCCAACCTTCGCCATCGACATTATACCAATCAGCATCGTCATCTGGCCAATCGCCGTTTGGCATCGATCGTTGCGAATCCACTCCGTTCAGTCCGGTGGTTGGGGACGAGCCTGTTGCATGGCAGATCAGGTAGGTACACTTCAGCAGGGTTGGTATAGTGCCACGCTCATGAGAACAGGTTCGCATAGACAGTGAAGATGAGACGTTTATAGGATATCAGCTGTGTACACGCCACTCACACATGAGAAATCCTTCCAAGAAACAAGGCCCCACTATACCAGTAATCAGTTATTGTCCGGCAAAGATGCAACAATTCCGCGCTAGGTGCCAAATGCAATGAAAGAGAACAAAAATTTTATGAATGACTAGTGAAAATTTTAAAAATGAACAAACCAACCAACCTGGCGTGTTGATTGCCGTTTCGGTGGACTGTCTTTCCAACACTCGATTGTACTTGTCCAGCTGATGTTTCGTACGTTTTAACTGTGTTTCCACGTCCGAAAATGTTTCACCGTCTATCACAAATGTGTGCACGAAATCATCAGTCAGCAGACGACAACTGTAGCCGATGTTGATCGCTGTCTCTTGTTTATCACCTGCGTTGTCCGTGAAACATCAGGTACTAACTTCTCTAATTTGGGGCATAAAAAGTCGTGTTTGAAAATACTACCCGTTTCTGATATTACTGTAGAAGGAAAGTGAATGATCTTCATGTGGTCTGGCGAATAGACGCTGCGGTGCACTGTGTATTGAGCGTGCGTGCGCTAGGTTTATGAGTGATTCTGAGCCGCAGCCAGACCACGTTCCCGTAGCTCAGTTGGTAGAGCAACTGGCTATCCAGACCTGTGGCTGGGAGGTTGGAGGTTCGAGTCCTTCCGGGAGCATACGTTTCGTGTGGCGGTTCAGGATCACATTCAGTTATGCATATAAATAATCATGGAACGCCGGAGCCTCAATTTGAAAAAGTTTCAGAGCCTTCAGGGAACACTAAGGCCGCACTCAGACAAACGCGAAAAGCGAAAAGTAAAAAGTTAGGTAAAGGCAGTCTACGGGAGGTTGTCACTCAGCCCCCGAATACCGTAACCCACCGCAAGCGAGATCGTTGCGAGACCCATGCCGATCGCTGCTTATCGACACGTGTATTAGCGGCAGCAAGCTGGAAATTGTCATCGTGCGCGTCGATCACCAAAACTTGGAATTGTTGGTTGGTGTTGGCGCTAACACGCAAAACATAGATAAAAAACAAAAGGGTCTCGCTCGACACGATCTTTGCAGATCAAAATTACGGTGGGTTACGGTATTCGGGGGCTGAGTGACAACCTCCCGTAGACTGCCTTTAACTTTTCGCGTTTGTCAGAGGGCAAAAGCGAAAAGCGAAAAGTTGAGAAAAAGCGAAAAGTCATCATGGTTCCTTATTCCCAAACCAAACCACATCCGACAGCTAAAACAAAAAATACAACCTGCTGGTGAATGAAACATTGTGTTGAACAGCAGCAGCACACGCTATGTTTGCTGTTTGTGCGCGCTATCACAACTTTTCGCTTTTGCACTCAGACAAACGCGTAAAGCGAAAAGCAAAAAGTTAACTTTTCGCTTTTGCACTCAGACAAACGCCTAAAGCGAAAAGCAAAAAGTTAACTTTTCGCTTTTGCCCTCAGACAAACGCGAAAAGCGAAAAGTTTATAACTTTTCGCTGTTGCACTCAGACAAAATCGAAAGCTTTTGCGACTGTTAACTTTTCGCTTTTCGCGTTTGTCTGAGTGCGGCCTAATCGATATCTAGAAACGTTTCAGTTTTTTTGCGCACCTGTCAGCACCCATATCTTGATATTGGCAGCAGCGAGGTTGGCAATTGTTTCGGGCACTCCATCCTGCAATTTGTCCTCAATTGCCGTCGCTCCGATCAGTTGCATGCCCTTTTCGACCTCTTCGTAGAGTTCATCCAGTTTTTCCTGCATTTATATTTTGTGTGAAACCTCCAGTGAGCAGAAATCATGAAAAAGAGAAAAAAGCAAAAATTTACTGGAGCCACTAATTTTGTCTAGTCCACTAATTCGAAAATTATTCATTTCAGGTCGGGAATATTTTTAACGTCGGTCAAAATTAGTGGCGTCACTAAATTTCTCAATATCCTTAATTCAAAAAAGTCACGTGACCAAGACAGGACCGGTCCGATCCCGATCACCAAGTTTGATGTCGCTCATTATCCAAGTGTCGCACCTGTCTGTTGATGAGCGTGTTCGCAGCGTCGTGCTGTCGTTTGGCCCACTCGATATGATATGATTCGTCTGAAACATCATCAGTGCTGGCGCCTGATAAAAAGGGCGGCAATTCAACACCAACCCAATTCCTTGTACGCCAAGCACAATGTCCTCAGCCCGGATTGTGCGAATTCGTCAAGGTGATTTATGGTGGTCTCCTTCAGGTCGGCCTGATTAGCACCCAATCTCTCCAGTACCATTGTGTCAGCACCTATTTGTGTTGTATCATCGCGAAAAAGTCTCTTTCCTTTTTGTTCATTTTTTGTTATTGCGTTTGAACATATTGTCGTACCTTTGCAGAGCAACATAATTTTCTTGGTCTTTCTATCCTTGACGATAACGGACATTCGTTTGCGCACGTTGTTGAAATCGAGAATGTTCAGCAGATCGTAAGTGGTCTGGATGCATTTTTTCCGACTTTTTTTTAAATCGTGGTAGAATATAATGATAAATCAATAACTTTAGTGTGCCGACCTCTTCTCCGTGCACTGAAATTGTAATTGAATTCGGGGTCCGATTCAAGAATACGAAACCGAAATTCCGAGCGGCCGATGTCAGGGCCGCTTCGTCCGGGGATTGGGCCTGAAGTTTTTTTATTTCATTTGCATTTTTATACATGATCGTAGGACTAAACCGTAAGAAGTCATCTTCAGCGATTTATTATTGTATTTACGAGAAACATTTTTCTCTGATCTATTTTGCCTGTGCTGCAGTCATCATCTCAAGTTTCATGTACTGGTAGCACAATGACCATATAAGAATTCATCAAACATCCGATCTCATCACCAACCACCACCAACCAAAAAAACACCCCCCCCACCCCCCCACCACCCACTCCCCCCTCCCCCCCCCCAAAAAACCCACCCTACCTGATATTTCAACGCGTCGCCTTTAATATCAGGCATTACTGTGTGGCACACAGCCAATACTCGCCAGAAGCGTTGGACGGCCTCGGAGGTTTTCGTGTCTTCGAGCAAATTCCGATCATAGAAGTTAAAACTCTTCTCAGCGTACTCTGTGTGTTGGGCAAAGTCGATGCGTGGTTTATCCTGAAGGAATGCGAATAAAATCCAATTTTTAAATGTTACATTGTGTTAAATGTCTCAGCTGCAAGGAAGTGCATGCCTCGCCTACTCTTTGTTTCACACCCACCCCTCTACGATTTATGCTACTTTTGGCAAGTCTTGTTTTCTCCTTTGCACGGATAAATTTAGTTACCAAAGACGAAAGATTTTCTCTTGAGTTTCAAGGGAACGAGAGCAGAATTACATTCCAACCATTGGGGTTAGTCATTCTCGAGTGCCGCACATCAGGCACAGCTGGCTGTAGATTATCGATTGATTTCGTTGTGTTTCGGTGCACCACTATGTTATAGCGTGTGTGCAGTGCATATGCGTCATATGAACATGTTTTGGCTTGCTGGCAAGTGCGTCAAAAGAAACTGGTTTTGGCCTTGTCCATTTTGGCCATTTTTGGCGCAAATTCTCGGAAGTGCAACCGCCACCGGGGGTGGTTGCGCCCCCTAACACGATGATGACAACTTCCAGCTGGCTGACCTCAATTTGCTGCGACGCGAACAGCCGCGTTTTTCAACGCTTGCTTGTTTCAGGAGGAGTAAAATGGAGTTCACACGCACCGAGGTGGAGAGCGTAAGATACTGTACGTCAAATACGTACACTCTGTTGCACAACCGCCCCGCTGGCGGTGGCGCTTTCGAGAGTTTTGACTTTTATGGTTTTTCCGTCCTTGTGCAAATTTGTTGATGGAATGGAAGTCAGTGCATGCCACACGGAAAGGTTCATTTCTGGTCAAAAATGTATCGTGGTGATGTGGTGAGGTGAAAAGGTGTTTATTCGAAAAACTTATCAACACCGACGCAAAGTTAATTGTTGACAAAGTGGCCATACTGTTGACCAAGTTTTCCTGCAGTTCGACAATCATATGTATACGTTGGTTTGTGTACCAGGGTCATCATCAGATATGGTCAAAGGTCAGTCAGCGCATTTCATGTAAGCGAGTAACTCAACCCTTGCCCACCTTCACCACCCCATTGCTGTCTGGTCCATGTCCGTACACTTTGCCATCAATCGATGCCTGATTGAATGTCATGATATTCTGTGTCAGTGTGCCCGTCTTGTCGCTGAATATATACTGCACCTGA
>JASAMV010000015.1:0-21746 GCA_030248065.1 Rhynchonema sp. JSB1_4
ATTCCGATCCCAATAACCCACGCAGCAGCTATAGAGGTAACGTGAGCTTATTTCAGCATGGGCAAAATCGAAACGTACATACGCATGTACATATAGTTGGTCAGACGCAGTGCAGCAAACGTGCACCGTTTACTATTTTAGGACGGGGTCCGTTAGTCAAGCGGTTACATGCTCAGATATATAACCCACCATGGGCAGCTACTACAGTATGTAGTGCACCGGCTATAACGTAATGGAGGGTATTGGTGTATCTCGCGCCAAGAATAGTAGTAGTTCAGGGCCAACCTGCCAAGGCCCACATTCAGGTAAACTCAGGTCTACGTTCAGGGTTAGAATACGTCAAACAAACTAACAGGCGTCGCGTTGGCGTATGCCTAAACCTGATAGCAAGTCCGAGCCTGAACAAGTTCTAAAAACGCGACCTATATATAGTACCCCTCGGTGTTACGAGCTAAGTGCCGGCTATATTGAATGCATGATGTGTATACAGATACAACCCGGATCTGCTCCGGCTGTTACTGCGGACGTAAGCGGCGCTTGAGCACAACAAAATTTCAAGTCATGTGTACCATACACACAAACACAGCAGAGCTAATACAATTTTCAACTCGGTTATGGTGCATATGAACCAACAAGTCACACTGTATGTGGGGCGAAACAATTAACTCATAGCACAAATAAAAAGTAGGCTAAATTCCCGAAATAGAGCTCAGCATTAATGACGTAGGTGGTCAAGGCTTGTCAATTAATTCAAATATGAAGACAAAATTTTTGAATAATTAACTGAATGTACAAATTAGCGGTCTTCGGGATTTCAGGCGTACTTTTAAGAGAATTCTCCAACCAAGCATCGCACCGGTACCGCAAAGACCGCGGCAAAGCCATCTCACCATGACTGGGCGTAGACAGACCAAGGCCAACTCAATACGCCACTGTGTGCGTCCTTCAAGCCACCAGCAGAGGAACAGTTTGAACAGAACGCTCAGAAAGCACACAAACGATTGCGTTGCAACAAACAACTGATAACCCAAGGTTGTTCTTTGCGGATGTTGGGGAACTGCAACTGTTGATCAAAAGCAACAACAGCCAAATAACGAATCCGTATTGTCAACCAAGCAAGTTCATGTCGATCGATATGGCAAGCTTCCGTTGATGCCCCACTGCCAACTCTGTTCCGCGTCTCGTGACTTGCGATCATGTGACCAGAAAAAAGGTCAGATTGAAAAAAGAAAAGGACCGAAGGCAAGGACATTATAAAAAAAGTAAAAAAGTGAAGTTCTGGTTGGTCGAGAAAAAGAAAGCGCGAAAATCGGGCGCAGCAGCAGCAAGAACATAAACTCACGTGATGATGAAGTGAATAAGGAAGACTGGTGCACAGACATGTACATAGATGTCGGACCTATACCTAAACCAACCACAGCCAGCCTGTGTGGCAGAGAGAGAGAGCGAGCCGGGCCGGGTATACGTAGCAAGCAGCGCAACGTTTTTTTGCACGTGACACAAACATGTCTATGCGTATACATGTGTACGTACGTACACAGTGCGCGAAAGAATCAATGAAAACACACACACACGCCAGCCGGTCGCACCCACAGAGAGAAACAAACTGAATGCAAAATTTATAGTCGACTATATTGTATAGTACATGTCGGCGTGCACAACACACAGACACACACACACATTTGGGTTTATCCAGATGTACACAGGAATACGGTTAGTAGGGTACCCAACTGGGCAAAATGTCAGAACATGGTTCGCTCTTATCGCAGTACTCAATCAAATATGGGCAATGGTAACAAAGCTGGAGACAGGTATAGGTGCACTGTGCAAGCACAAACGGAGTTGTTAAACGTATGCGAACATCCAGAATTCAGCCAACATCCAACATCATACAAGAAATCGAATTTTTATTCCAGAAGTACACGATTATACGTGATGTTTCATAAAAGCACAATAACAATAGCAATACAGTCCACCCAGTTTTGCGACACGATCGGGAATCGGAACTAGACAACAAGACTCAGACTTCCACAGGCAACCGATTATCAAGTTTGGCGATCGGATCTACCGTGGTCAGTCACGTTAGAAATGCCCAAAATCCAATCCGCTCAATCACCAAGTTCGACACCCAGAAAAAATGTTTCACCCCTTGGGTCGCTATAAGGCGACCGGACTGTGCAGCCCGCTAACTGTCCATATCACGCATTCGCCTCTTTCTGTCCTGCATCATCAGTGGTGCCTCGGGCATCATCATCAACGTCATCTACTTGATCCGCCGACACTTTCGCCGATTTATCACTACCGATTGGCACATATTTGGTTGGATCGATGACGAAATACTCGTTCGGTCCGTTAGCTGCCAACATGACCAGTGCACGATGGACGAAATGACCTGAAACATCAGCTAGCGGCCTGCTTCGACTTATAACCACAGTTTCACTGCGTGTGTGCGAAAGTACTGGGCGACCAACTGGGAAATTTACCATGCCTGGCTTGAAAGGGCTCACTCAGGCGGCAATGTGAGGCGGACAAAAACCCTCCCAGTTGTTCAACAAGAGGCCTCATCTGTCTCGGTGTGCTCCCCTTTGCTTGAGCTTTGGCTACCTTTGGATGTATGGTTAACCTATTTTTAACTTTGTGATTTGCTTTCTTGCCCTCTATCCTTTGGTAAAAACTGGAGGTAGGACACAGTGACAAACAACTCTTCTTACATTACTTACACCGGCATAGGTTTAGGTAGGTATGGGTTGGGTACAGGTGTTGGTAATTCGGCATCTGCGGACCATGCCCTGGACACGCAACAAGCACCTCACCAACAATGCAGTTTCGGCTTTGCCTCACAAATGCCGATCTTTCGGTGATGTTGTCGGCCAGTGCACCAGGTTTTGGTTTCAAAATAAGCCAGTGGTGGCCCATTGGTGGCTCGTTTGCCAAAAACCTGGAGGCTCTTCAAAATCTTTAGTGGCCCATTGAGCCACCATGAAGTGGCAAACTTTATTTTCATGTCCGTAAACTCCACACCCGGTCTTGTAGTCATGCTTCTTCCACTTAACGTTATTATCTATGTATTATTGAGTTGGTGCCGACGCAATAAACTAAACTAAACTTGAGCCACCATAAGTGGCAAAACAACCTGGCGCCAGGGTACCATCAGCACCAGCAGAGTACAACATGCAGACGGTGATGACTTCAAAACGAAATGCAAACAAGTGGACAATTCACCCAGACGCACCCAGTTTGCGCGTGCTCGGTCGAATCTGGCAGATGTCTTTGATCAGGCATTCCATGTTGTCCTCCAGCTGCTCATCGGTCATGTCCAGCTGCAACAAACAAATATTTCGGGTCTCATGCGCATAACGAATTGAGGACAGTTAAAAAGAGATGTCTCAAACAGATCGACCAAGTTTGACTAACGGCGTTAGAATCTGACATTTTCTATTGTTGGAAAAAGAAGAAATAATCAACTGAGAACGCAATAATATGCAAATAATCCAAATTAAAAATGTTCATTTAATTAAATAATCAAACAATAATAATACCGTTCCAACAACGGTGTCACAAATGCCGAACTCCGGCAGCACTTCGTCCTGTTGTAGCTCGTATTCAACGCCAGTGAGTGCACGTTTGATCAACGCTGCGATATCGGGTCCGACACAGCCTGACGTGAATCAAGTGTATAATACAGTCTATCCTCTATATAGTGACTATATGTGTGCTCCATAAGGGTGGGAGAAGAAGAACCTTATGTGGTGAATGTTCCCTCACAATGATCGAAAATAACAGGTTATGATTGTGTCACTATAAAAAGTATTCATGGTATTATACTTGAGAGATTCATTGGTTGCGTCAGTCACCTCACAGTTGGCGCCCTTGAGAAATCGAAAAGTTCCCATACTCAGCCCAAATTTGGGCAAATTTTCTATACATAGCCCAAAAATCTATAAATTTCCCGTACCCGAGGTGGGACACAGAAAAAGTGACCTACAAATTTTCTAAAAGTGAGGACTAAAAGCGTTCAGAACAGCGTTTTCCTGCGTAGGCAAGCACTTTTTAACATTTTCAAGCGAGAAAAGGTCAATTTTGATGCTTCCCGAGATCAAAAACTCATTTCCTGGCGTGCTTGTGACCAAAGTTAAATTTTCCCATACCCCATATCAGAGGTAACCCCATATCCTCTCCAAATAACACCACTGCCTCACGCTGTGTCGCCAGGTGAGCATATCCAAAAGCTAAAAACTGACCAGACGACGTATCACTTTGTTGTAAGCGCTACACATGAAAACTCACACTATACATACACGAATTTTCCCAGATCGGAGACCTTGGAAAAAAGCTCGAAAACCACACTTACCATTTGCCGGCGTTGGGAATTTCGCCTTGACAATTCCGCGCAGTGGTACTGCATCCCCGATAATATCATCGTGTGCGACAATGTAGTCAAAATCCTCCGTGCGAAACGTGCCTTTCATGATCTGGAACGGGATTCGAAAGATTGTGACACATAAGTAAAATCAAACCTGGCGAATTATCTCAGTCTAAGCTGTTCGGTATTGGTTACGTTTTATTGTGGCATGAATGTAGGATGCAGGCAGTATGAATTAACCAGCTTTATTTTGACCGAAAATAGAACTGACGCACAAATACCCTGAACTATACTGTCATAAAGAACCGTTTTTTATTTTTCGTGGAAAAAAAACGGTTTTTTTTCCGAAAAAAACCGTTTTTTTTCCAAATACTTTTCCAGTACTTAAGAACGTAATTTCGAAAAATATAACGATTTCAGTGCAAAATTTGTTCGAAGTGACGAGAGTGCCCTTGAAGAGTGTTGAAGTCAGTCGAAAACACTTGGTTTACATGCTTTTTGGCCCATTTTGGGCCGGTTAATTTTTGTGCTCGAGCCAATTTTTCACTGAAATCGAAAAACTCATCAGTTTTGCATTACAATTTTTTGGAAAAATTGGAATAAAGTACCGATATTTTTCCGATCAAAAACCGAAAAGGGACCCACGGAAAAATAAATGGAAAAGTATTCGGGTCTCGGAAAAAAACGGTTTTTTTTCGGTTTTTTTTTCGAAAAAAAACCGGTTTTTTTTCCGCCTGCCAGTATACCCTGAACTCAAGAGTCACATGACCAAAACTGTAGACCTAAGCAATCACCCAGTTCGACTGACCCAGCCTCCAGAGAAACATGTCTGCCAACTGCCAGTACAACGACATACATAACTCATAAAAGTTCAAAAAAAAATTTACCTCCATTTCATAACATTTGACGGGAATCCAGAAAAAAACGCACCCGTTTAATGAGATCAACGTCGCCGACCACCTCTGCGCCCGCTTGAGACGCAATGCCATGCAGGGCTGGATCACGCACCAGTGCCAACACCAGACGCTTGCCCGAAACTGGGAACATGTGGGGCAAGTGCAGGATCTGACGTCGTGGAGTTATATAGCGGCGCTGAAACATCAGTCAGATGGGGTCAGCTGGGTGGTTGGGGGTTATTGTTTGTTATCATGCCCATCGTTGATGTTTCTATGGTGAAGGTGCGAATATTCTAAGTGCGTAGAGGACGGCGTAACGTTACGATAATGACCAACCTGCAGTGACCAACTGAAAAAAGTTTCCTTTCGAAAAAAAACGTTCTTCCTTCGAAAAAAACGTTAATTTTCGAAAACAAATTATGAGCAGGAAAACTACCGACAATGTAATTTTTCCAAGAAAACGTGGTTCTTTGTCTAAAGTGGCGAAAAATTTTCTTGAGAGTCACAACGCAACTAGTGTTATGAAACCATTTCAAAAAGGTATAACACGGCCATAAACGATCCGATTTCGCACCTAAAACACGAAGCGAAACCTAACGAATCATAAACAAGGCAAAAAATGCTAAAAATCGGTGTTTTCGGGTTCCGAATTCCTCACGTCCTGGTAATTTATGCAGTTCCTGCTGCATATTGGTCGCACAATGACTACATAAAAATTCATCAAATCGATCCTGATTTTCAAGTTCAGTCAGTCTTAACCACTGTGCTATTTGTGATTCTCACAAAACATTTTCAGCTGAAAATAATCCAGCAGATCAACCACGTTGCCGCAGGTCTGAAACATTCTCTTTACTACATGCTTTGTGTGCGATCTCGCAACGCAACGTCATTGCCCCGTCACTTTCCCTCTTTACGATTCAGGAAAAAAATTGGCCAATTCTTATAAAGTCATTGTGCGACCAATACCACACAAATTCGGCCCATTGTCTGGTATACATAATTAAAACATTGCCGAACCTTTCGCTCAGTGGTCATATTGAGTTCTAGTCTGAGCCGGACAGGTGCAGTTGGATTGTTGTACATCGCGGGCTGCATCATTTGTCGATGCATCGACAGGGCATCCTGGAAAATTTGTATGAAACTACAAGTACAGTCTACGCTCGTTATAGTGCCGTGATCGGGATCGGTCACCACAAAGAAAATCCATCATATATGTGTGGAGCGGGAGGCTGGCGGCAGATTTGGGACCAACAAAAAAATTGCCCTGCACAGTTTTGAGGACGCTACTAAAAAGAGTGTTACTATGAAGAGGGCAGACAGAGCGAACAAAAAATGGTCAGATTTCAATAAGGAGCGAATTAGTTACCCTCTTCAAAACGACTAGGGCTTTGGTTTGGTTTTCAATAACCAGTTACAATCTTGCCTCGAATCATGTCGCTGCAGAGTGGGTAGAGCTACCTTGTGGCGGTGGGTCGCCTGTCCCATTCAGACTCAGAGTAATCCTACTGATGCAATGGGTTAGTTACCCAGGCCAGCCCGGCCGGACCCGGGGACGAAAGAACTATGCAGCGCACAAATACGCTCAAGATTGGAACTGGCTCCTCGAATGAAAAAAAAAACAAATCGTTTTTCCAGCCACGACGGCGGCCAGTCGCAGCAGCCTCACCGGCACTGTGTACATTTGTTTCTTGTACTTGTAGGCCAACAGAATGTTGTCGGGCGGATTTTCGGGCACGGCTGGCAGGGCATCGTCAGCTTTACGAGCCGGGTACAAAGCTGATATGGAACTGAAATGAAGCTTCATTAAGTTAGATCTGAGATCGAATATTTTGTGTGGTGGCAGTCGGGGTTCTTTCCTCAAAATTACCAGGTGTAATCAGAACCTACATACAGTATGTAGATGCTCAAATTTTGCGCGCAAATTGACAATTTGTTTGGTCTAAATTCGCAGACTTTGCAAAAAAAATTGCCAAAAAACCACATAGTGGGATCAATTTGGTCCCCAATTTTTTGACAATCGATTAATGACATGGTTAATGGCATCAGACGGCCCAAATAACGTTGTTCGAAGTGCGAGTATGTTCTTCACAATGACATGACAAATACCTGTCATTTTCAGTCAGCCATGAAGAGTACCTATTCACCCTACAGAAGAGTCAAAAGGAGGCTCAAAACGAATGGAGAACAAAAACATCAAAAAAAAACCACGTCGAGGATGTAACCATGGAGGATCGGTATAAAGATGGCACACTGTGCTACAAGTATGAAATTGAACAATTGAAACATCAGCCAGCTAGTAACTCACACAGCATTCTTGCGCGCGGCGGCCAGTCGCTTTTCCTCCGGCGTCGGTTTGACCTTCTTTTTCTCTGGCAACAAGCCAAGTTTCTTCAGTTTCGCCTCGCGCATCAGCTTCACGCTCTGACGTTTGCCCCAGCGCACCTGGGAAAACAGCATAATTGGCAGAAATTAGCAACATCTCTTGAACTTGAACTTTTTATTTGGTGCTTGCGCGAATGTCTAAACTCAATACTGTTGTGCTGCACACAATCGGCTCGATAGATTTCAGAGGTTTAACTTTGTTTTGCGATACATAACGGCTGATTCTCAGGGTTGAATAAAACTTTTCGATTGTTCTGCAATTCAACCGATCAAACACAGTCCACCCTGCAGTCGGCACAGACGTGCAGATTGCAAACTAAAATGTCGTTCGCGATTACCGAAATTTTCACAAAACAATCCAAGCCGGAGCCAAATAAGGCATAAATCGAAAGTCAACCAGACCAACTCATAGCTATATGACCGACTTGCAGCATTTGAGCTCCACCGACTTGCAGTGTTGTTGTGGCCAACCGGCCATGATACAAAGACAGCAAACTGCTGACTTGTTGCGTGGCTCGATCCAACAGCATATTCTGTAAATTAAAATTAAATTGTAAATTAAATAAAAGTGTGCCAGCTCGCGCGAGTCTTTCGGAGTCACGTGGCCGTGGATTAGTGCATTCGCACCGAGGATTACCCGGTGCACAGCCCGTCTGCGAGAGCAGGTCGAAACGAATTGGCAAAACGCACATTGCAATGTGGACTTTGTCCGGTTTTGCCACACAGACGGACGGTGCACCAGGTCATCGTCAGTGTCAATGCGCCAGATGACCTTCTGCACGTGTCGTGTTCTCTTGATGAGACATAAATGCGAGTGTGTGCAAAAAAGTCCAAGCCGGAACAAAGAAAACTTCAATCAAAAGAATCCCAAATGGGAACGGATAACTCAACCGTTTTTTTTCACCCAAGGCCTTCACATTATTTGCCGTGACGCTCGAGTAATCAACAATTTTATTAATGTTTTGTTACCGTCATACAAGTCAACGAGGGAAAGAACATTATCCATCATCGGATAATAAGAATTAGTGTCAGACACGAAATATTATATGGTAATAGTGGATCACAAACAGGGTTGGAGGACGGAAACTTGCCCATCACTACGCTAAAAAGTTTCGGTTTCAGAGTAGTTCCCTTCAAATCCAATATCACCCACGACGGACTGAAAACAAGTGTGGCGCCTTTGTACGTGCAGCTGATTTTACCAATCAAAGTACAGTCCATCTTTTTAGTGACCTGAGCGCTTTGCCAGCATGCGGTCAGATTTAGCTTAAATCTGTAAACCGAAAATCGGATGATTAATGCAAAGAAAGCTTTGCGCAATCCGGAAATATTTCCGTTTTCCAAATTTAACCAAAGTCCGCCCCAGACCTAACGTCATCTGGTCCTAAGTATATGTAGCAATCAGGTCACTGTAAAGGTGATAGACTGTGTATCACCGATCAAAACAAGAGTGCACTACGTCAAGTCTTGCGGGATTACAGGAGAACGCAAACAGAGGTTATCGAAGAAGTGCAAAAACGCATCCTTGCAAAACCGGTGGGACAATAAAAACACATGAAAGAAAAGAAAATAGTTACAAAATTCGCAACGCAAAGCGCACCCATACTATGGCGCAACACAAATTAACAAGAATATGTTGCAAGAAATGCGCAAGACAAAAAAATATTACAATTGTAATTTAACAGTGATGAACTATACCGACAAATGAATTACTATTCCTGTACGTGTAAAACAATATATTCAATTCCAAGGAAATACATCACTAAAAGGGTGCGAATAGGTTGGCGTTGTCTTATGCAGTTAGCGCAAGCAAAATAGAATGAAGATTCACATTCAAACAACTAATATTCGCTGAGCATATAGGTAGTAATTCAAACACAACAAATCAATCGGGATTCAAATAAGCGCGGGAACAAGATTCAATGACTGTATGTTATATTGGTTGTAAAGCATGTATAAAAAGTTCACACTACATGGTACGATATTTGACATGTGATAACAGCAACAAAAGTCACCGAATGTGTGGGATAAAACAAGAAGAACAAGAATGATCACTCAAATAACAACTCAGATGACGGTCTTTGTCGACGAGAGACATGAAAATCAAAACAAGAATATATAATAAATTTTGGTTCATAGCTGCAAACACTATACGTAACAACTGGAAAATGAATATTATAACTCGAGCATTGTTATACGTTTGCAAGTAGATGAGAAAGAAAGAAAATGCAAATCTTGTTCTGACGATCGCGACATCGGGCTGTTTGGGCAGGCTTGCTGACACCGCAGCACAATTTCTGACCAGCGGCTCACAAAGTGCAAAAAACAGCTAAAGGCAAACTACGCCAACACGAGCCCGATTTCGGAGGTGGTGAACTTGCAAAACGCAAAGAAAGAGAAAATCATCATGCTCCACTTTATATTCTTCAACGTGTAACATTTCCCAAATCAGCAGCCACGTATGAATGTTTCACTATTCTGCCAGCTGCGAAATCGGGCTCGTGTTGGCGTAGTTTGCCTATACATATCTAATCGTCATTACCGAAGCTCCAGCCTAGATTACACGTTTCAGGCAGAATATGCACAAAAAACCAGCAGAAAAAACACTGCCATAAACTCTTTTAAGAATAGAAAACGAAAGCAATAACAAAATAATCCAAATAAACCCAGCCAAAACCGCAAAATCTATTTCAAAACCATTTGCATTTGACTTGAAAAACGTGGTGTAGCTGATGAAGCAAAATTCGGTCGTTCACGTAATAAATAACCATTTCAGTTTTGCTTTGCATACATCGCCTTCAGTTGCTGTTCATATTTGAGTTTAAGTTCGGGTCGTTTCGTTTTTAATGTGGGCGTCAGTAGATTGTTCTCCACCGAAAATGGCTCCGATTCGACAAAGAAGTCTTTGACCTGAAAAGGAAATAAGCAGGGGGGAATAAAATCGGCATTGGTGTCGTTGAGAAATCGAAAATTTCGTATACCCAGCCTAACTTTTAGGAAATTCCCACACACATTCCAAAAAATCAAAAAATATTCATATCAATGGTTGTTGGAAAGATCGAAAATTTTCCATACCCAAGGTATGGGGAAAGGGGAAAAAATAGTCAATTCCCGCACCCAACGCCACTCCGCCCCCCCCCCCCCCCACCCACACCACCGGCCGTAATGCCGTGCCTTGCACTTCTGACGGCGTGACAAGTCCACAAACAGAACAAATCCGACTCCAGACATGCTCCCCCCGATGAACCAACATGTTCAAACGCATGCAGCCCGCCACTTTTGGCCACTTTCACCATATCGTCGGCGATCAACTTTTTCACGTCGTCGCGTTTGCATAGCTCGTCAAACGGCACTCCTTCAGCGTGCTCCAAATGTTTCAGCACATGTTTCAAACCCTGGAATAATGGTTGGCAACTGATCCCTTCTTCGCTGTGGAGCACACACAGGGAATGAATTGCGTGGCGTGTTTTTCTTAACTTATTAAAAGTTAACTGGATCGACCTGGTTTTCACAGGGCCCGGTCCACAGAATTGTGTATGCCAGACTCTAAACCGCGGTTTTCTTATGTTCAACTCATATATTGGGTTACGTGTTACGTACGTCCGCTTCGCCATCATCAGAAAAAGTGAGCTGAATTCCCGAAAGTTGCAAGCAAGAAAAGGAAGTTTCTCTGGCAACGGAAAATAAAGCTCGATGTATTTCATTTTGATACGGTGAATACCCTACAAAATTTCGGTTTCGGAAATTTGGCTCAATTACCCCCAAAAATTTAAAAAAAAATGAAACAAAAAGAACACGCACATCAGGATCGGGCACGACAACGCCGATGAGCACACTTTTCAGCGATTCGCCATAGACAAACATTTGAGCAATCAATCGACTTCGCAGATAAACGTTCTCGATCTTCTCTGGAGCCACGTATTCGCCCTGATTAATCAGGCAGAGTTTGTGGGAATTTTTGGACCAAGCATTTCTTAACGAATGTTTTTAGAACCTGTATTGAGAAAATTACGATGCTGTGTCTTGCCGCGCCAGGGTTCATTCGAACAAAATCAGTTCTTCATAGCACGCTTCCTCATTTTCGTTCACAATATTCAGAATTATGCGCAGAAAGCAGACTATAGCGGCTTAGGCTTACGCCTAATTTTAGAACATTATAGAAACCAAAACCACATCCTAAACAGAATCGACCAGGCTAAGTTAGCGCAACTTCGGATGATTTTACTAACAATAAAAAGTGCAGGGCCTTTGAAAACAAACTAAAACAGTTCGCCGCACGCACTTGAGCCAATTTGAGAATGTGTTTCTTCCTGTCAATAATCTTGAGCGTGCCGCGTTGTGTCCACTCGCCGATATCACCCGTATGCAGCCAGCCGTGCTTATCGAGCGCCTCAGCCGTCTTCTCTGGCTCTTTGTGATAACTGAAATATAGACACAATCGGCTAGCTACGTTATCATCAGACCAGAGTCAGTTTTACACGTCAGCTTTACATTGCCGCAATTTTGATTTCAAGATATTTTGGGATTTGTATTTTACAGACTGATGATGGTGGTCACCTTACATTGGGGAAAAGCAGCGACCATTTGGTGGAATTCTGCCTGCAATTTCGTGCGGTGACGCCTTCGTGCACTGATTATTCTTATAACGGCCGAAAATTCACGGTCCCCGCGTGAAACAGGGCACAGATAGCAAACAGAAAATGTTAAATGATCGAACAGAGACACAAATTCGATGAATAACAGGACAACAAAAGCGATACCGACCCCTTGAACACCGATGGGCCACGAACACAGACTTCGCCTTTGTTGTCTTTCGCGAAATAATTCATGTCGGGAACGTCTTCCAATTTGATCTCCACACATGGCAACGGCACGCCGACATGACCTGGCATGGAAAGACTTGTATTTTTTTAATTGTCATTATTTTTGCTTCCAAATTGTCGAGCTAGTAATAGTTCACGAGGAAATTGCCCTCATTACACTTCTGCACAGCGGGACATTCCGTTCCTCGCTCTGCGTGAAAATGCGAGATATCACTCTCAGTCTGAGAATTGTGAGGATAGGCTGCACATTGATAATTTTGCAAAATGTGCGTCCCAATAAACAGACTCGACAATAGATCCATCTCAAATGCGAGTCTACCTGTTTTGTGGACACTTTCTCTCAATAATGTCGCCCCGGCAACTAAGTCATGACCCACAGACTCTCAGGGTACACGACCAAAAAACACCGGGGCCGGGTGTGGGTGCGCTTTACAAATCAGGCAAACGTGTTCCAACAAAATTCACTCACGCAACCAGTGGTGTCGTTGGGCAATCAAGAAGTCAGGATACCGGAATCAGAAACTTTCGGATACCCGGATACCCAAAATGAAAAATCTCGGATACCCAGGGCGGTTGTTCAAAAAAGGTCAATTTTTTAGAGAAAAATTGAGATAAAAAAGACGATTTTTACGGTTTTCAAAATAATTTTAGGGTAGGATACCCCTGGGTGAAAAAATCAAGATACCGGTACCGTACCCCACCCCCCAAACAACACCACCGCACGCCACCTACCGGGCACATGATCGCCCTCCATCGTAAGTGTGCAAGCAGCAGCACACTCGGTTTGACCGTATCCCTCCAGTATCACGCAGCCCAACGCGCAACGAATGAACGTTAGCACGTTCTCGCCAAGTGGGGCAGCGCCTGAACAATAATATAGAACGTGAACAATTTTTTGCCAAAAAGGACGTTTTTGATTAGCATTTTTTCGAAGTTCTCGAAGTTGATCAATGCCGAAGTGCCATCTGAAGGTTAAACCCAATATTGTGTAACTCAGACACTTTGAGCAGTTTCTATGTCGACATATTGCGTCTTAGTGCTTTTTGAAGTTACAATACGTGCACCTATTGTATAGTTTTCCAATTCCACTTTTCCAGGGTTTTCTCACAAAATGTAAAGAGCCTATCGCAACAATAGCACAAAAATGACAAGGTCATAGTCTCCGTTCACTCACCGGTGAATATGAGCCGAATTCGCCCGCCCATTTTCTGTCTGACCTTTTTGAACACCAACGTGTCCCAGATCGAGTCATACCGAACGACCGAGTCATTCAATTCGCTCGTTTTGCGATTCACAGCCAAATTCAGGATGCATTTCTTGACGCCCGATGACGCCGATGCTTGCACCTGCATGCAAACAATACATAACTTCGGTTTTCTTCCCATCACCAACAAAATGTTTCGAGGATGATGTAAGTGCACCTCAACTATAGTCTTTCCGTATTATATTGGTCCAAACATCCACTCAACGTGCGATCCAGTTGCTCCTAGCTAAGGTCGAAAATATGCGATTCACCTTGAAAATGCAAAGAAAGAGAAATCAGACGTCACACGCCACGTAAGATTGCGGCGCACGAAACAATGTTTCAGGCTTCTGGTGACGTTGGCTGCGTGCATGTCACGTGTGATTTCTCTTTCTTTGCATTTTCAAGGAGAGTCGTGGATTTCGACCTCAGCGAGGAGTAGTCGTACAACGTATACACCGCTTCCTTTGACTCGCATAAAAAGGAAATACTTAGCAGTTGCAAGTTTGTTGAATGGCGGCACCCTCACTGAAATCATTTTACAACAAATACAATACGGCCGAAACAAAAAATTTTTTCTCATATTATAGTATCAATAAAGCCGCAGTTTCAGTCGCATAGCAACTTCGATGCGATCGCGCGAGCCGAAGGAAGCCTAATAACTTCACAAAAGAAACAACCAAAAGAATCACACAAGAAAAAAGTTTCGCTAATCGCGCAAATAAAGCCGCAGCTGGAGCTTTGGCTTGTTGATGTACGTACCACAGACAAGCCAGACAACAAAACAAACAAACAATCAAACGAACCGTATCATAGATTCGATTCAACACCCGCGGCACCACCGCAGCCACGGTCGGCTCAAGCGCTTGGAAATCATCCGTTAGCAATTTGATATCGCCCGAGAAGAAGCCGATTCGCCCGCCGTGACAGTAGACGGCACACTGCAATATTGTGCAACAAACAGTGCCGGAAGTGAGCTCGTGTTTCGTAGGGCATAAGCACAATGTCGCGCCTGCGCGCATCAGATGGGCACCGAACATTTGGCTCTTCCAACTTGTTCTTGGTCCTGATCTTTTGTAACGTGAGCGATCAGATAGAAACTTGAAACGTATTTCTCAAGCTTGACAGGCGGACTCAATTTCGACCGATGTATGACGTGAATTGTTCAGATGACGGGCATTCTTCGGCAATGGAACGCGGCCCAGACAAAATGAAAATCATACAAAAAACCGAGCCATAACCAACATGAAGTAGCCGTTCGAACATATGGGCCAACGGCAGAAAGCTCATGTAGACGTCGGCGGGAGATACGCGCGCACGGTTGAGGAAACAGCTGTAAAGAGATGAACGCGGGCATAGTAAAATTAAAACATGATGAAAAATGACACAAAGACCGTCCCCCTTCCGTTGTATAGGGGAGGTGGCCTTGACACCCCATCTAAAGATCTTCTTTTGCGTCAAGTGATCATTTTGGGCACGAAACAATGCCACCACAACAGAAATGATTGAGAAAAAGATTGAACCGAACATATTCGTGTCATTTCGAGACCAGTAGTCACCGCCCACGCCAGGAGCGCTTCATGAAAAACGAGTCACCATAAAAGGCGCAGACTGTACATAGTCCTCCACAATTAAAGTCGCCAAATCAAGACAACTATCGCTGAAAGATTTTCTCTTCGCACTTGTTGTGCAGACTCAATAAAAAAAGGTATTCAATATGCGTCAATTTTATGCCCCCGCCGCCCAACTAACGTTGCAGTAACCACCGCAACAATATTGGCGTGTGTGATCACGGCACCCTTCGGCAGACCGGTGGTGCCGGACGTGTAACAAATGGTCATCACTGAATCGGGACTGGGCGGCTGTAAAAGGAGTGTATAGCAGTGTTTTATTTAGCAATTTTTATAATGATAGAGTAGTCTAAAACAAAATGGCGCATTATGTATAAATCGCTACTGCTGTTTTCAATTTGCTGCTGCAGCAGCAATTGCAATTTTTCAGACATGTTTATGGGTACACACTTGTCTTTGGCAAGAAAAAGCTATCTTTTGGAAAGAAATTTCCTGGCAATAGCAACAGAATTGATCACCACCTCAAATCAAGCTTGGTCAGCATGTGCTGTAAAACTGAATTTGGGAAAATGTTGTCGTACAAACCTCTATTGCGCTTAGCCAGCAAAAAACGAATCTCTCTGTTACCATTTTGTACTCATGCGTTTTTTTCAATTCAGCTAAAGGCACAAACACGCAACCACAAAACACTGGAGGTGATTCCAGAATCCCAACCTTTTAGCGCAACAACTTCCCCAAGTGCAATTTGCGGCGAAGACAAAACAAAAAAACCCGATAACACACGGAAAACCAATCGCACCTCCGGTTTCTCGGTCAATTCGGCCATTTTCTCCAATTCGCCCAACGTGAACACTTGCATTCCCTTGGCTCGCGCTTGTGTGCGCACATCGGCAGTTGGCTCGCCCGTCAGCACGATGTACTTGAGCGTGGGTAGGGGCTCGGTGGATTGCAGCAGTTCTGCAATGCGAGATGAAAAAATTAGTTTTGGCTGGGCTGGACAAGCTTGTGTGTGGGTCGGTCTTCGCTTCGGGCAGTGACAATGATCTTCACCTTGTCAGCACGCACCAAAACCCTAACTATGCATACAAGCATACGAAACATTGCTTAAAATGACCATAGATGGAGCTTGCTCCGAAATTCTTCCGAATAAACCTCCACTGGTCTGGTGACTTATTGTTACTTATTCGGGGGGGGGGGGGCTATTTGGCATTCTCCGGCAATTTGTTGCGAATCAGAGGAAAACGTGTTCGAAACTAATTGTTATATTACGAAAGCGTGACTGTTCGTGCCACTCACTCAGTGCCTTGGCATTATCATCGCACACGACCAGCGATAAATCCGTGTGGCGCACAATATACGAACACGCATCGACACCCAACGTGTCATATAACGGCACGGTGACCATGTTGTAGATGTAGCACGCCTGTTCCGTGATCACCCACTGCAAACGGAAACAGGCAGAAATTAAAAATGGATTAAATAAAGAAATTGTTTTGGGGCTGCGTTGAACTGGATATTGACAATGGCACTGAACATGGCGCAATAACGGCACGGCCCGGCTCTTTCAGCACTAATGGGGGAACGAATTCTCAACGTTGTACTGCGCGTTAACGTTGAACCATGCGTATTTTTCTGAACTTTTGCCTGCCCATCAATAGCGGCATAATAATCCCCGCTCCTCCGTCAGTGATAAAAAAAAGAAAAGCATTGACAAGTTGTCAATGACAATAGATGGAAGTCAAGTATCAGTGAAAGAGATTATGAAAGCCACTATTCGGAGCGACCAGTCAACCGTACAACTCACCTCGGGGCAATTGCGGGCGTAGATTCCAACGTAAGTATTTTGGCCCTTGGCAAGTCCCAGCTTCAGAAAAGCGGCTGCGATCTTCTCGGCTCGTAGGATTGCCTGTGAAATTCGGCACAATTGGTATGCGTATTAAAATACATGGTTACTTGTCGAGTCGAATCCCAACGATCGTCTCAATTCTGTTGTCGATCGTTGACTTTCTCGTGAGTGTAATACAAATCCGCTTTTATCCAGAAACTCTATTGTTCATCAGTTTTTGCAGACAATTTTTGAAGGTAGTCAAAATCATAAATGTCAGTAGAACATGTAAAACAAAAAAGTAACGCACAAATTGCCATCAATCAGGCAATCAGTAACGCCAAAAAAAGCCACTCACAGTGTCATACCCAATCCAAACATACGGCCCGAGGGAGCCATCTGCTTGTTTCTCCCTGTACCCGAGCGCCATGCCCGACTTTGACTCGCGTGCACCGCGTCTGAAATTGTTGATTTTATTTCAACCCACGTGGAACAAAATGGACCATAAACAAGTGCAGTTTTCTATCTAGTGTCCTGATCGTGGTGAATCAGAGTGAGCGACAATTTGATCCCATTTTTACAGATAACCTCTTGATAACGACTTTACTACCTTGCATGATAAATGGCGGATATTCTGTCTGCGATCTACACCGTACTTGTACTGTATGGTTTGTGCATACAGCGAACAAACCGCTTGGACTGACCTCAACAACACGAATGTTGCACAAACCAAGCACTGACCTGAATGCATCGTACATCGTGCGCGCATCGTCGAACGCAAAGTGACGGATCTGAGACTCGGTCGCTGCGATGCGCGCATATTGCTCACCCGACTGCAACGATAATAATTCGACTATTAATTATCGCGCAAATATAATTATTTTCTTTCGATATTAAAACTGAGGACTACTTGTAGGTCGAACTCCATCAGGGACAGCTTCAGCCAGCGTAATAGCCGATTATTATTTGAGAACAAGCCCCTTGGCCAAAATTACAATTCAGAACTGCGAAAGTTTCCGAGGCCCCGGCCCCGTCCAGAGACCCGAGGTTCAAGTTCACAACAGCCGAAAAAGCACGTTTTGGTTGTCGGTCTCGACATGTCCTCGCAGATGGGCGGTGCACCAAACCATCGTCAGTGCTAAACCGCCGCATGGCCACATGACACCAAAACTAACCGGCGATTTGATGGTCTGATTATCGAGATCGACTAATGGCTTAATCCGCGCCGCACGTTTATTCAGCCAGCCCATTCCGTATGAAATTGTGACGGCTGTACCTGCAGCAAGCGTTATCTTTGATTTGCCTTTTTTGGTGAGATTTTTATTTGCACGAAAGAATTGGAAGACAAAAATTTAAAAAAGGCAAACAGCCATACCAAGAGCGGCTGCAGTGCCGAGAACTGCTAGGGATTGGGGATGATCCAACAAGGATGACGGGTCGATAGGAAGGGGCATCGACTTGTAAAATTGGGGAGGTCACGTGATCACGCGACGACCTGCAACAAAAATATAATTACCGTTGATTTGGTTAATTTATTCATTGATGGCAATGGATTGCTGGCACAGACAAAAACACAAATCGAACAACTGAGCAACAGGACTGAGAGAGCGATGCAAATGCAAACAGCTGGGGTTCGGAGAAAGACAACCAAATGGATGTGCAGCAGTGGCAATGGCAACAAATTTGATCAACTGCGGTTAACCCTTCTGAACAGCATCAGTCGATAAAACGAAAATCAACAGAGGCCAGGCAGAGTCCGTCCGAGGGGACAGGCCACGGGTACCCCCTTTTTTGAGGGAAAGCCGTATCCACCTGGGGGGAGGAGGGACGACCCAGAGAAAAGCATTTTTGAGGTCAGTCGGGTTTTTTTGCCCCTGGAAAATCCCAAAAAGGACCTTGACGACACTGACCAAAAATCACACATTTTATGCCTAAAAACCTTTAGGCAAACAGGGGAGAGATGACCGGAGGGAGAACAGTGGGGCAGGCGTACCATGGAGGGGGAACAGACGTACCCGAGGGGGAGACCCCTCCCCCCAGGAACTACACTGGGTCAGGGCCATTGGTTGATAGCCATCAAAGCACAACCGTCGTGGTTTTTTTATATCATCTCAAACGGACATGTTTGATTCCATGCAGTTAGTCAGTAGCGCGAAGAAATAGACGGTTGGACTACTTGGACTTTAAAATGATTTTAAGAAAGTTTGTCATTGTTGCTTAAAGCGATGAAAATCGGCTCCACTTCTTCTTCGGCCGAAAAAATATCCTTAAAAAACCGAGCACATTTTTGTCTAATCTTTGGCAAAAAAGGGGAACTCAAGACTTCGAATCAGTATAAAGTAGGTTGGAGAGTTTTCCGGCCAGTTACTGTGTTTTCAGCTGCACATTGTGACTTTTAGTATTAACGTTCACAGACAAAATTTTCAAACCAAAAATATCATACCTGCTCTTTGACTTCTGTGCTACTGGAAATTTACCTATCCTCCGGAAATCTTTCGATTTCTTTCACAAAAATGAAAAAAATTGGTTCATCGCAATCGCAACCATACAGTAAGGCCAGGAATGAGAGTGAAAAAACTATCATGCATTCAAACAAAACACGGCTAGCTACCCCAGCCAGACACATGATTAACACGTAGCATCGTGACACCCGACAAAACATAAGGAACTGCACTAGCACTGCGCGTGAACATGCAGCTAATAATGCACGGCAAGGGAATGCGCAAGCCAATCAGATTTGTTCCAGCGAACCTGTTGTTTGCTTCAAAAATAACGGTCAACTAAATTCCTCGACGCAGCGATTTCTCTCTCAACTCAATCAGTCCAAGAACCATAGTGATTCGACAGTTTGCGAGATCATACGATGAAACAAACGGATGATTGCGAAATTGTCTGGAGGGATGATGTGGAAAATGTTCGTCATCGTATCAAACTTGGTGATCGGATGTGACCCGTCTTGATCACGTGACCTTTTTGAACTGATATTGAGAAGTCAGCGCCACTAATTTCGTCCAGCGTAAAAGATCCGATCTAAAACGACTTCCCGAAATTGCTGGCTACAGTAAATAACTTAATGTCCGAAAAACTGTAATTATCATGCGCTATTCAAGGCAAGTCACATCGATCCGATCACCAAGTTCCCGATATTGAACCAAGTATTTTCAGACAAGGAGGCGACGAAGATCATGAAAGTGCCTGCTAAAATATGACTCTGTCAGAAAAACAAGAGAACTGAGACCGATGCAACAGAGAGGCAAAAATTATGATGAAAATGGAAATGCGCTCTTTCCCAATAGCTGTCGTTTCTTACACAGGCAGCAATAAGAGACCACTGAAAAACAAACCACCGTGTGACCCGGCGGAGTGGGCGGGCCGGGCAGCGTTTCGCGACGAAGTTTCTGGCTGAGAAAAACAAAGCTTCGCCAAATAACAAAGCCTGAATAGTGATGCGTTGCGCACATTCATTCAAAGCACAAAACGTCGCGCGTGTGTGTTGGTCTGCGGGTCGCCTTGTCGACAAACGCGACCTCGTGGGTGGTGTGACACACACACAGGGCACACTCTGGTGGCGTGACGTGGTTTCAGCCAACACAGCATAATGCAGTGCACTATGCACACACACGCACACACACACAGACACACACATTGACGCTTGGCGCGCTGTTTGGCTGTGTGTTGTGCACCGGCTCAGTCAGCTAGCTTGCTTCGCGACGCACCCTGCTGTTCTGCCAGCAAGCAGCAGCCAGTCACTCTTTGCTACATATTCGACATGAGAGGCAGAGCCAGCCAAGCATAGCGCATGTATACGTCACGTGAACGGGTGAGCGCAGTTGTCGCTTGGGCTTCGGCTTACGTGTCGATGCACGTGCCGCTGAGCAGCCAACGCGGACCGGCAAGAGGGAAGCCCGAAAGTTTTCGCCACTGCCGGCTCTGGCTGGCTGCATTGCTCTCTGTGGCAATGTGTGTGCAACCATAATAACCATGTGAGACAGTCTTGGAGGCACGCCAACTCGTGCGGCCCAGCCAGCAGGAGTTGTGTTCACATGGCGGGAGTGATGTTCGATTCAAAAAAAAACATAATCAGACATGCATGAAACTTTGGCTTTGGCCAGCACACGAACGGCACGAGAAACTACGACTTGTTCCGATTTTTCGCACACACGTAGCAGAGCAGCAATTTGATGCCATTGCCATAGGAAAGCACCGTGTGTACATGCATTCAGTTCGGTGTCGGTGTGATACAAACACTGCAATTTTTCCGGGAAGGAATTCTATCCTTGTAAACATACCTAATCGGGCCGGGCCGGGATGGTCGGCCGGAAAAGGCACGACATCATCAATTTCAATAAAAAGTCGTGATTTTTTACGGTAAATTAGCCAAGATTTCTAGGGATTCAGCAGCTCAGGACCGACTTATATGATTTTCAGGTGTTTTTAAACAAAAAACTGTGATTTTTGCACAAAAAATTTTCTTCAAAATATCGCTCGGGCCGATTCTCATCTCTCCTGAAAAAAAAAAACGTTTTTTTTCGACATTTTCCGGTCCAAAAGTTGGTAGTCTGTTCAAACCGAGTACATTTGCGCAAAAATGTGGTCTAAATTGCTTGATGCGGGAAAGACCTACTGGACGACCAGTGTAGTTC
>JASAMV010000017.1:0-26424 GCA_030248065.1 Rhynchonema sp. JSB1_4
AGTGCGACTGTTAAGTTATTGTTGTGCGACTGTTAAGTTATGGTAGTGCGACTGTTAAGTTACGGTAGTGCGACTGTTAAGTTATGGTTGTGCGACTGTTAAGTTACTATGGTAGTGCGACTGTTAAGTTATGGTAGAGCGACTGTTAAGTTACGGTAGTGCGACTGTTAAGTTATGGTTGTGCGACTGTTAAGTTATGGTAGTGCGACTGTTAAGTTACGGTAGTGCGACTGTTAAGTTTTGGTTGTGCGACTGTCAAGTATGGTAGTGCGACTGTTAAGTTACTTTGGTAGTGCGACTGTTAAGTTATGATAGTGCGACTGTTAAGTTATGGTAGTGCGACTGTTAAGTTATGATAGTGCGACTGTTAAGTTATGGTAGTGCGACTGTTAAGTTATCGTTGTGGGACTGTTAAGTTATTGTAGTGCGACTGTTAAGTTACGGTAGCGCGACTGTTAAGTTATGGTAGTGCGACTGTTAAGTTACTATGGTAGTGCGACTGTTAAGTTATGATAGTGCGACTGTTAAGCTATGGTTGTGCGACTGTTAAGTTATGGCAGTGCGACTGTTAAGTTATGGTAGTGCGACTGTTAAGCTATGGTTGTGTGACTGTTAAGTTATGGCAGTGCGACTGTTAAGTTATGGTAGTGCGACGACTGTTAAGTCATGGTAGTGCGACTGTTAAGTTATGGTTGTGCGACTGTTATGTTACGGTAGTGCGACCGTTAAGTCTGGTAGTGCAACCCTTTGCAACCCTTTGCCCATTCCACTAACACCAATTCAGCGGTCGATTCAGGCCCAGCATATTTGACCCATTATGGGTATTTGCTAGAAAATTAGGTCCAGGCTCCGGCCAGGCCTAAACTTGCGCCCCGGGACTAAACCGTCGCACAATGATTTTCAGCGCGTTGTCAGAACCAGGACACCGACGAGGCGTGCGCGCAGGCAGTCGCCGCCCTGCATGCACGCGACTGTCGACTTCAACCGGAATTGTTCGACAGATGCAAGTGCACGTGTCAATTCATTCGGCCCTACAAAAGTTAGCAATATAGTCGTGTTCTTGTATAACAAAGGCTAAATAAACACAGACGCACGCACAACAAATCGAAATTTTTTTGTGCACAAAGAGTGACTTTGTGCGAATGGGAATCAAACCCAGGACCTTTGCCAGCATCTGAAACTAACGGAAACGTTTCCGACTAGAGCCCTCCGTGGGCTCTATTCCGGGGGGCTTTATGCGTTAAACTTCGGTATTTACTTTGCTAAACATTCTGGTCGCAACTGCCAGACAGCGGGGTCGTACAACTTGAGCGCAGCCAGTTTGAGGAAGACCGCTTTGAGCAAACTAGAACGAGCAAAGCCCAACAATGCGGGTCCTGTTTTGCTCTAGCCACCTAGGCTCAGGCTGAGTTTCAAACTTGTAGACTTAAACCGACACTGACATACAGTAGGCTTAGATATTTCCGTTGGTCTTAGTCGCAGGCCAGCTATATATATGCTTTTAATGTTCTGCTTTGCATCCATTGTCCGATGATTGCCTGCTTCAGCGTTGGATTACCTGGGCATGGTCGACCATCGCGACGATTGCGCGCAGCTGTCGGAAGTGTCCGTCGCGAACTGCTACCGTTGGATGGAATGGCACTACGGCGACTATGGCAACTACAGGATGCGGTACTCGAGCGATGAGTGGTCATTTCCAGTGGTGGTGGATGACGCCTGTCGGTACACGTGCGGCACGTTGCTCGGTGCGGTACTCTTGTGTTTCATACATACCGTATTGCCTAAAATGGAATCCCTGGGCTTTTTTTCCAGATGTGCTCTTAGGAGGCTTCTATTTTTCTTCAGCCATGCTCAATGCTGCCGGTTCCGAATAGTGGCCGGGCAATTGAGCAAAGCACATTTGAGCAAGACCACTTTGAGCAAGTGAAAAAGAGCAGGGCCAAAAGAGCAGAGCAATTATTTTGGTCCAATGGCTTAGGCTAATTTTTGCTGTCAGGCTTAGGCCTAGGGTTCACACTTAAGATTAGTTTTGTGTTTGGGCTTAGGCTTAGACCTATTCGTTTTTAGGTTCTGCTCTTTTGGACTCTGCTCTTTTTCACTTGCTCAAAGTGGTCTTGCTCAAATGTGGTTTGCTCAATTGCCCGTCCGCCTTTCGAATATCAGAGGGAGACTTCTATTCGAAGAGGGTTCTAGTAGAGGAATACGGTGCGCATAGTACATAGAGTTGGCCGTGCAAAACGGTGCATCTGTATGCAATACAATGCGTATAGTACAACCATGAGCTCATGAGACCAATTTGTTGAAGTTGGCTCGGCCAGATCCCATACTGTTCAGGTACTATACGTGTTACGAAATGTTTTGAAAACAAAAGAAAAAGATTCGGCGATGTAAAACGTACACCGATTCTCTTTCTTTGTTTTTGAAACACGTGGAACCGGATGTATCTGGCAACGCCAGCTTCACAAATGCGTCTCATGAGCTCGTGGTTGGACTATGCTTGCCCACTTGCACTGCAGCTGATCATTCAGAGTACACCGGATCATGTCTGGGTGACGCTGCGGCGGCTGACTTCAACTGCACAGCGCTGGTCGCCAGTGATGTGGCATATCCGTCGGCTGGACAGCGCTGTTCTGAGCATACGACTCCTATGTGTTGTGAGACGTGCGCCACCGCATGCGATCAGAAGACGGACGCAAACGGCACTGCGGTTGGTGATTGTTCATCGTGACAACAGTCCTGTGCTGATCCTAAGCTGCGCAATTTTTCGGCACGGTCTGTGCATGGAAATTAGGAGTCCTAATTTAGGACCCGCAAAGCAAAATTCAAATTCACTGATGGTGGTATAGGCGCCGGGTTACGGTAGCTTGACAAAACATTTGTCTTTTGCAAAACAGCTAATGTTTTATCGGGCTACCGTGACTCGCTGCCTATATCACGCCCAAGTGATTTTGACTTCCTATTGTAATTCCTGATTATCATGTGCGGATGTGCGTCAATATCGAACAGTTTTGTTCCCGATAGGCCATGTTTGCGAATTGATTTCGGTGGGTAATAGCCACTTTGGTGAAGTTCGTCAAAATTAATGTTCTTGATCTCGATGCCAAGTAACGATGTGAGCAAAAAACATGATCAAAAATCCAAAAAACAATAGCGGCGGGGCCGCTTTAAACGCTTTGTGAGCCCACTTGGACAAACAAGAATGAGACCGAAGGAGCAGAACCTGAAAGGGGCGACGACAGACCGTTAAACCTGACCTCAAGGGCGGTATTTTCGAAACTGTTGAAGCGTCTGTGGGACGAAAGCTGAGCCGTTTGAACGAAGGAAAGAATCTGCGCTGTTTTGAACTCGTCCTCTTTTCTTTGCTCACAGTCATACCTGTAGAATTAGCGGTTCGGTCGTGTGGCGCGCGTTGTGGAAACACGTTTTCGGTGGCGCTCGTTGTTTCGGGTGGCGCGCGATGTTTTAACAAAAAATTGGGGACGTCAATCATGCCCTGAACTTTCTGCGGCGCTCCAAGTGTCATCAACTGTTGCTATTGGTCGCACAATGACTTTATAAGAATCCATCCAAGATTTTTCCTGAATGGTAAAGCACGTCTCGTCGTAGATCACAAGCGCCCTATTTATGTTTTTTCCAAAACATTTCTTCCGATATCACGGTTGAGTTGCTTGAACACAGTGAGTGCGATACCTACAAAAATGTTTTGGGAAAAAATATAAATATGGCGCTGGTGATCTGCATCGAGACGTGCTTTACCATTCAGGAAAATCTTGGATAGATTCTTATAAAGTCATTGTGCGACCAATACCCGTGTGATCTCAGTTTCGCTCGAAGTGTGGCCGGCCACACCGGTGGCGCGCCAAGTTTGGATTTTCCAAAATCGCTCAAAAAGGCTCCTATCGCGATTCTGAAACTAGTTCTGGTACCCATTCATTTTTGCGTGATGTGTACTTTTTAAGTTATTATTGATACCTCGAATCGATACCATCGCCGATATCGGTACCCAAAAAAGGACCATGTCCATTGGTGGTCCCTCTTGACAAAGTCACCAATGGGTGACCAACTCACCTTATACATGGAAATGGCGAAACATTTTTGCCGCTCGATATACTGTTGCACAATGATTGTCATAATGTTACAGGGCGTTTTCTCAATAAATTGCAATTTAAACGTGGCAGTAAGTGTCAATGGGCATCAGAGTGGTGGCGCGTGACGTTGCCAACATTATAGGTGGCGCCTCTGGTGTGTAGTGATGCGCGATGTATGACGAACAAATTTTCTGGTTGCGCATCATTACGCACCAGAGGCGCCACCGATAATGTTGGCAACGTCACGCGCCACCAATCTGATGCCTATTGACACTTACTGCAACGTTTAATCTGCAATTTATTAAGAAAACACCCTGTAACATTATCACAATCATTGTGCAACAGTATATCGAGCGGTAAAAATGTCTCGCCATTTCCATATATAAGGTGGCTGCTGTAAACAACGAGCGCCGCCGAAAACGGGCTTCCACAGCGCGCGCCACACGACCGAACCGCCATTTGGCTGGACCGAGCCGCTAATTCTACAGGTATGCTCACAGCATAAGCTTCGTCCAATTGTCTGGCCACGAGTAGATGCGGCCATTCATGCGCGCTGGCGAATTCATTACAGTTCTGCGAACAAGCCGTGGCCAGCTACGAACAGTTGGGTTACGATCACGTGAAGGTGTGGTGCCATGCTTACCTCAGTCGTCACGGACCAGGCTACGCTGGTTGCGAAAAGACCTGCTGCCACGCCCTGATCAGAAGCTATTTCGCTACTCCGTCGGCACCGACAACCACGACAACAACAACGACCACGACCTCGCCCGATCTATGCGCAGCTCGCACTACTGATATGATGGCGACATCGGTAATGTCGAAGAATAAGAGTTTAATTATTTTTTTGCTTTGAGAGCGCAGCGAACCTTTTAGATCAATATTCTTGTTTAATCTCCTGGTGTTTCACTGCTGGTGCTGACACAACCACTATGCCTCGCATTATCATATAAGGTGTTATAAGGTTCATATGTTTCAGAAACGGCGCTTAAAGTGACTCTACAATTGATCGTTGACCGCGTTTGTTTGCAGTCATTTTTTCAGAAAATGAAGACTAGGTATCAGAAACCCAGATTTAGGAAATAGATTTTCAAGTCGTTGCTTTGTGATGTTTCACGGAGTCCATACATTTTTACAGGAGGAGAAAAAATGAAAAAGTTTGAGGCAGGCCTGTGCGAAACACAAGGTAATCCAATAGAAGATATTTTCAGCGTTTTATACTCAGATGTTTTTCTGTTAAACGAGATATAAAGCATTGTGCGAAACGCCATGCGTGATAAATAATAAACGAAACACTCCAAAAAATCAAGCCTTTTTAAAGCACCCTTTACTCTAGCATAATTTTAAGCATCTGTGGTGAATGAAATAAGTTGTCAATTAGAAATAAAAATCGTCTAATTATCTAGTATTTAGGATGTGCTTTTCGTTTTTCAAAACCCTACACAGCTCACACAATGTTTACCACAACATGCGCAAGGCACCCATTCCCACAGCGCACACACACAAAGCTGAAACATTATCCCCGGCTGGCTGTGTGTTGTCGTTGTGTGTGCGCTGTGCGTGGTCTGAATGGCTGCCTTGCGCATGTTGTGGTAAACATTGTGTGAGCTGTGTAGGGTTTTGAAAAACGAAAAAGCACATCCTGAATACTAGATAATTAGACGATTTTTATTTCTAATTGACAACTTAATTCATTCACCACAGATGCTTAAAATTATGCTAGAGTAAAAGGGTGCTTTAAAAAGGCTTGATTTTTTGGAGTGTTTCGTTTATTATTTATCACACATGGCGTTTCGCACAATGCTTTATATATTGTTTAACAGAAAAAAGTCTGAGTATAAAACGCTCAAAATAACTTCTAATTGATTACCTTGTGTTTCGCACAGGCCTGCCTCAAACTTTTTTCATTTGCACAGGGATTCCGTACACATTTGAAGTTTGAGTGCATACAAATGTACTCAAACGTACTCAAACTTGTTCTTATAACATTTGAGTATGACTCAAACTTGTTCCTTGCGCACTCAAATGTGTTCAAACTTATTAGATATATGACCACCGTGATCATCGGTCACGACGCCATCGGGGACATCGAGGTCCCTATACTGGCGATTTTATTCGAAATGGTCAAAATGTTGGCCGATTCACGCCGATATTGATGTTTTCGACCACGGGGACGCCGAATATGGACTCGGTTAAGTGATCGGGACGACGGTCACGACGCCGTCGGGGTCATCGAGGTCCCGATACTGGCGATTTTATTCGAAATGGTCAAAATGTTGGCCGATTCACGCCGATATTGATGTTTTCGACCACGAGGATGCCGAATTTGAGCTCAGTTAAGTGATCGGGACGACGGTCACGACGCCGTCGGGGTCATCGAGGTCCCGATACTGGCGATTTTATTCGAAATGGTCAAAATGCTGGCCGATTCACACCGATATTGATGTTTTCGACCACGAGGATGCCGAATTTGAGCTCAGTTAAGTGATCGGGACGACGGTCACGACGCCGTCGGGGTCATCGAGGTCCCGATACTGGCGATTTTATTCGAAATGGTCAAAATGTTGGCCGATTCACGCCGATATTGGTGTTTTCGACCACGAGGATACCGATTTTGAACTCAGTTAAGTCATCCGGTCAACGGTCACGACGCCGTCGGGGTTATCGAGGTCCCGATACCGGCGATTTTGTTCGAAATGATCAAAATGTTGACCGATTCACGCCGATATTGATGTTTTCGACCACGAGGATTCCGAATTTGAGCTCAGTTAAGTGATCGGGACGACGGTCATGACGCCGTCGGGGTCATCGAGGTCCCGATACTGGCGATTTTATTCGAAATGGTCAAAATGTTGGCCGATTCACGCCGATATTAATGTTTTCGACCACGAGGATGCCGAATTTGAACTCAGTTAAGTCATCCGGTCAACGGTCACGACGCCGTCGGGGTTATCGAGGTCCCGATACCGGCGATTTTGTTCGAAATGATCAAAATGTTGGCCGATTCATGCCGATATTGATGTTTTCGACCACGAAGATGCCGAATTTGAACTCATTTAAGTAATCCGGTCAACGGTTACGACGCCATCGGGGTCATCGAGGTCCCGATACTGGCGATTTTATTCGAAATGGTCAAAATGTTGGCCGATTCACGCCGATATTCATGTTTTCGACCACGGGGATGCCGAATTTGGATTCGGTTAAGTGATATATTGCCATATGTACTCGCACATTCCCAGCACGACAAGCCGAGATAGGCGAAATATAACTATTCAGAACTATTTGGCTCTCATGCTCAGCTTTACTTTGACAAATAACTGCGGAAGCTGCGGTACCTTCAGTTTAATCTGTCGTCATATGTACTCGCACATCCCCAAGATGACAGGCCGAGGAAAGTGAAATAATATTTTTCAGAACTATTTGGCTCTCAGCTTCACTTTGAAAAACAACTGCGGATGCTGAGGTAGTTTCAGTTCACTCTGTCGTCAAATGTACTCGCACATCCCCAGGATGACAGTCCGAGGAAAGTGAAATAAAATTATTCTGAACTCATTGGTTCTCACGTTAAAGTTCACTTTAAAAGGTAATTGTGGATGTTGCGCAGCTTCAGTTCACAATGCTGCGGTTGTTTTAGTTACATCTGTTGCCATATTTACTCACACATTCCCAGCATGACAAGCCGAGATAGGCGAAAAAAAATTATTCAGAACTATTTGGTTCTCATGCTCAGATTCACTTTGACAAATAACTGCGGAAGCTGCGGTACCTTCAGTTTAATCTGTCGTCATATGTACTCGCACATCCCCAGGTTGCCAGCCCGAAAAAAGTGAAATGAAATTATTCAGAACTCTTTGGTTCTCACGTTAAGGTTCAATTTGAAAGGTAATTGTGGATGTTGCCGCAGTTTCAGTTCACAATGCTGCGGTTGTTTTAGTTAAATCTGTTGCCATATGTACTCACGCATTCCCAGCATGACAAGCCGAGATTGGCGAAGTAAAATTATTCAGAACTATTTGGCTCTCACGCTTAGCTTCACTTTGAACAATAACTGCGGATGCTGAGGTAGTTTCAGTTCAATCTGTCGTCATATGTACTCGCACATCCCCAGGCTGCCAGCCCGAGGAAACTGAAATAAAATTATTCAGAACTCTTTGGTTCTCACGTTAAGGTTCAATTTGAAAGGTAATTGTGGATGTTGCCGTAGTTTCAGTTCACAATGCTGCGGTTGTTTTAGTTAAATCTGATGCCATATGTACTCACGCATTCCCAGCATGACAAGCCGAGATTGGCGAAATAAAATTATTCAGAACTATTTGGCTCTCACGCTTAGCTTCACTTTGAACAATAACTGCGGATGCTGAGGTAGTTTCAGTTCAATCTGTCGTCATATGTACTCGCACATCCCCAGGTTGCCAGCCCGAGGAAAGTGAAATGAAATTATTCAGAACTCTTTGGTTCTCACGTTAAGGTTCAATTTGAAAGGTAATTGTGGATGTTGCCGTAGTTTCAGTTCGTTAAATCTGTTGCCATATGTACTCACGCATTCCCAGCGTGACAAGCCGAGATTGGCGAAATAAAATTATTCAGAACTATTTGGCTCTCACGCTTAGCTTCACTTTGAACAATAACTGCGGATGCTGAGGTAGTTTCAGTTCAATCTGTCGTCATATGTACTCGCACATCCCCAGGTTGCCAGCCCGAGGAAAGTGAAATAAAATTATTCAGAACTCTTTGGTTCTCACGTTAAGGTTCAATTTGAAAGGTAATTGTGGATGTTGCCGTAGTTTCAGTTCACAATGCTGCGGTTGTTTTAGTTAAATCTGATGCCATATGTACTCACGCATTCCCAGCATGACAAGCCGAGATTGGCGAAATAAAATTATTCAGAACTATTTGGCTCTCACGCTTAGCTTCACTTTGAACAATAACTGCGGATGCTGAGGTAGTTTCAGTTCAATCTGTCGTCATATGTACTCGCACATCCCCAGGTTGCCAGCCCGAGGAAAGTGAAATAAAATTATTCAGAACTCTTTGGTTCTCACGTTAAGGTTCAATTTGAAAGGTAATTGTGGATGTTGCCGTAGTTTCAGTTCACAATGCTGCGGTTGTTTTAGTTAAATCTGATGCCATATGTACTCACGCATTCCCAGCATGACAAGCCGAGATTGGCGAAATAAAATTATTCAGAACTATTTGGCTCTCACGCTTAGCTTCACTTTGAACAATAACTGCGGATGCTGAGGTAGTTTCAGTTCAATCTGTCGTCATATGTACTCGCACATCCCCAGGTTGCCAGCCCGAGGAAAGTGAAATAAAATTATTCAGAACTCTTTGGTTCTCACGTTAAGGTTCAATTTGAAAGGTAATTGTGGATGTTGCCGTAGTTTCAGTTCACAATGCTGCGGTTGTTTTAGTTAAATCTGTTGCCATATGTACTCACGCATTCCCAGCATGACAAGCCGAGATTGGCGAAATAAAATTATTCAGAACTATTTGGCTCTCACGCTTAGCTTCACTTTGAACAATAACTGCGGATGCTGAGGTAGTTTCAGTTCAATCTGTCGTCATATGTACTCGCACATCCCCAGGTTGCCAGCCCGAGGAAAGTGAAATAAAATTATTCAGAACTCTTTGGTTCTCACGTTAAGGTTCAATTTGAAAGGTAATTGTGGATGTTGCCGTAGCTTAGAATACTCACATGACTGATAACAGCTTGTGAATGCTTATAATGTGTGATCTTACGTTCCATGTTCAGTTGCAGTGCAGTTCGGACTGGTGTATTTTGTGAATGTAAAATGAATCCTTTCTTTCGTCGCGACACGAGGAAAGTGAAATAAAATTATTCAGAAGTATTTGGCTCTCACGCTTAGCTTCACCTTAAACAATAACTGTGGATGTTGCGGTAGTTTCGGGTCAATCTGTCGTCGTATGCACTCGCACATCCCCAGGATGATAAGGCGAGGAAGTGAAATAAAATCATTCAAAACTCTTTGGTTCTCACGGTAAGGTTCACTTTGAACGGTAATTGTGGATGCTGCCGTATTTTCAATTCAAACTGTCATCATATGTGCTCGCACATCCCGAGGATGACAGGCCGAGGAAAGCGAAATAAAATTATTCAGAACTCTTTGGCTCTCACGTTAAGCTTCACTTTGAACGGTAATTGTGGATGCTGCCGTAGTTTCAATTCAAACTGTCATCATTTGTACTCGCACATCCCGAGGATGACAGGCCGAGGAATGAGAAATAAAATTATTCAGAACTCTTTGGTTTTCACGTTAAGCTTCACTTTGAACGGTAACTGTGGATGCTGCCGTAGATTTAGTTCAATCTGTCCTCATATGTACTCGCACATCTCCAGGATGACAGGCCGAGGAAAGTGAAATAAAATTATTCAGAAGTATTTGGCTCTCACGCTTAGCTTCACTTTGAAAAATAACTGTGGATGTTGCGGTAGTTTCAGGTCGGTGACGTTGCTGTTGATGAAGCATTCCCCGTGTCCTCAAGGGGCTGATGCCGGCACCTCGATGACCCCGACGGCGTCGTGACCGTCGATCCGATTACTTAACCGAGTCCAAATTCGGCATCCTCGTGGTCGAAAACATCAATATCGGCGTGAATCGGCCAACATTTTGACCATTTCGAATAAAATCGCCGGTATCGGGACATCGATGACCCCGACGACGTCGTGACCGTCGACCCGATCACTTAACCCGGTCCAAATTCGGCATCCTCGTGGTCGAAAACATCAATATCGGCGTGAATCGGCCAACATTTTGACCCTTTCGAATAAAATCGCCAGTATCGGGACCTCGATGACCCTGATGGCGTCGTGACCGTCGACCCGATCACTTAACTGAGCTCAAATTCGGCATCCTCGTGGTCGAAAACATCAATATCGGCGTTAATCGTCTAACATTTTCCTTTATCCCCTCCCATCCCAACATTTTGACCATTTCGAATAAAATCGCCTGTATCGGGACCTCGACGACCCCGATAGCGTCGTGACCGTCGACCCGATCACTTAACCGAGTCCAAATTCGGCATCCTCGTGGTCGAAAACATCAATATCGGCGTGAATCGGCCAACATTTTGACCATTTCGAATAAAATCGCCAGTATCGGGACCTCGACGACCCCGATAGCGTCGTGACCGTCGACCCGATCACTTAACTGAGCTCAAATTCGGCACCCTCGTGGTCGAAAACATCAATATCGGCGTGAATCGGCCAACATTTTGACCATTTCGAATAAAATCGCCAGTATCGGGACCTCGACGACCCCGATAGCGTCGTGACCGTCGACCCGATCACTTAACTGAGCTCAAATTCGGCATCCTCGTGGTCGAAAACATCAATATCGGCGTGAATCGGCCAACATTTTGACCATTTCGAATAAAATCGCCAGTATCGGGACCTCGACGACCCCGATGGCGTCGTGACCGTCGACCCGATCACTTAACTGAGCTCAAATTCGGTATCCTCGTGGTCGAAAACATCAATATCGGCGTGAATCGGCAAACATTTTGACCATTTCGAATAAAATCGCCAGTATCGGGACCTCGATGACCCCGATGGCGTCGTGACCGTCGACCCGATCACTTAACTGAGCTCAAATTCGGAATCCTCGTGGTCGAAAACATCAATATCGGCGTGAATCGGCAAACATTTTGACCATTTCGAATAAAATCGCCTGTATCGGGACCTCGACGACCCCGATGGCGTTGTGACCGTCGACCCGATCACTTAACTGAGCTCAAATTCGGCATCCTCGTGGTCGAAAACACCAATATCGGCGTGAATCGGCCAACATTTTGACCATTTCGAATAAAATCGCCAGTATCGGGACCTCGATGACCCCGATGGCGTCGTGACCGTCGACCCGATCACTTAACTGAGCTCAAATTCGGCATCCTCGTGGTCGAAAACACCAATATCGGCCGGAATCGGCCAACATTTCGACTATTTCAAAGAAAATCGCCGGTAGCGGGACCTCGATACCCCCGATGGTGGTCATATATCTAATAAGTTTGAGTAGCATTTGAGTGCCCAAAGAACAAGTTTGAGTCGTACTCAAACTTCATAGAAAACATTTGAGTATCATTTGAGTCAAAACGAGAAGTCATTTGAGTGCGTGTAAAAGATAGGAGAAAAAAAGTCATTTGAGTATGTACTCAAACTTTTCTATGTTAATACACAGCAAACATTTGATGTACTGTTTGGTCCAAATTTGGTGGCAACAATTTCACAGGCATGGGCAGCCGAACCAGCTGGGACAATGCGAGGTCAATCTGTCAATCGATTGGGTCGCACCCAGACTTTCAGGCCGGCCATATGCTGACAGCGAGCAACAGACATCGAATTCATACGGCCATCGAAGGCGTTCAGGTAAATAGTGACACTCTGACTGCCCATAAATAGGTCAATTATGCCGGGCCTGAATCGACCGGGCCTGAAAAACTGGGCCTGAAACGGTCGGGCCTGAACTTCCGGGCCCGAAAAGTCGCGGAATATGAATTCGGCCCAATATCATCACAGGACAAAGCGGGTCGATCGCGCTGTTCGCAACATTCGGGCTCACTGTTCTGGACGGCCGCCAGGATCCAGCCGTCGTGGTGCGGCAATTCGTACTATCACACCAACAAACACAACTGGTACAACACGGCCAGCGACGGATCGCGTGTCGACACCACCATTTGGGGCAACAATCGGCCGGACAACCATATGCCGACGGGTACGTATTGTGTGTCGGCACTCGATGTTGGGTTCACGTGCAGGAGCATTACACTGGCATGACACAAAAAAACTGCTGACGATGGCAAAAAGATCTTGGCGTGCAGCTATACCAGACGCATGTTGTAAAAGGCCTCAATAATAATGAAATAGGTATAGTTGCTTGGCGATATATCGGATCGGATTAGTATCTAGACCGAGTAGTATACATACCTAGACCAAGGGGGCGGATCACGGGTGTCGATATCAAATGTGAAGATCGGGTACCAACTCATTAAACTACATAGCCGGATGGATCTGAATGAACTAGTTAGACCGATTGATGTGATCCGATCACGGCGCGGCTGTCTTGTCAACGAGCAAGACCAACGTAACTTATAGTCCAACCACGTGCTCATGAGACGACTCTTTTTAAAGCGTGCTTGGCCAGATTCAAAAATGCGCCGGTTACACGGGTTTTCGCAAACAAAAGAAAGAGATTGAGCCGAGAGACATGATGACAAGTTCCAGCTGCCTGACCCAAACTTGTTGTGTGCTTACGCGAACAGCAACATCGTTTAAAACACAAATGTTTTGGGAGTCAAAAGGGAATTTACGCACCGAGGGGGAGAGCGTGTTTTTAAAAAATACATGCATTTCTCTTTCTTTCATTTCCGAAATACGTGGAACCGGAACATTATTGGATCCGTTCAAGTCAACCTCAAAATAAGTCGTCTCATGAGTTCGTGGCTGGACTATACATATGGTTAAGACCAGTACTTGAATTTAACTGAACAGCTGATGGCACGCTCTCACGCCGGAGCGCGACTTCAATTTCCTATAGCCAGTTCCTTTTGATGCTCAGGTTACGAATGTTGTTTGGAGTACACCTGTCGGTACCCTGAAAATGCCCATAATGGATATCCAGGACTTAACGATTTCCCCTGCTGGGGCACATTCTACAACATCTGTGAACAGAAACCTTACTGTAAGTCGAATATGTTTAGACACGTGTACAGTACGTCGAATACATTTAGTCATGCACTAAGGGCCTTCGCTTCAGCTGAGGCCTGGGACGAGCTTATGTGCATGGGTAAACCAACACATGGCATATATGTACATGCTCAATTCCAAAAATAGATTTAGAATTCCTGGTCTTAGCCTCATCAGCAAAACGACCACAGTGCAAGTGTTCCCAATCGAGCAACACAACGTTCCATATTTTCCAGCCGGTTGTCTGACCCCAAGTGCCCCCAATAACGCGTACTACATGTCGACATGGCGTCCCTATTCGCCCGGTCGCGTGCTGACGGCGCGATGCCACAGCGGACATTCGATCAAACCGAACGGACAAATCGATCAAACGATCACCTGTCAATCGAACAGGTGGTGGCATCCATCGCCCACATCGCTCCAAGGCTGCACTCCAGGTCAGCAGCCCGTGAGAATGCGATCTGATTCTTGAGTGAATCACTCGTCCGTGTCACCAGACCACTGCGTTAAAGCACTTTAGTTCTGGTTTCGGGAACGAGCCCGCTCAATATGCAATGTCATTTAAATTCATGTTGGAACCTAACTTCAGGCCCAAGCCAAATCCGTATGTACCAGGGGTCTGACCCCTAACAACCGAATCACGAGCCTTTGTATGTATATATTGTCGTTTTTTTAAATTCTGAATTTCCTTGATTTTCCCTGATTTTTTCAGGGAAAGTACCCTGATTATCAAGGAAAATCAATTTTTTGTCCCTTTTTTTTCAAAAAATTTCGACCAATTTTTACTTTATCGAGATACGTCAATACACGGAGTTTGACTTTCAATGATGACCCCAGCCAAAGTTGGTCCCATGATGCGGGTCTGATATGGGATCTTAACAACTCGCTAGAAAAGGGCTGAAACCCGTTTATTTTGCCTGAGAACACATAGAATTACTTCATTTAACCACGTTTTCTTCCCAACATGAGTGTTTTCCATTTTTTGGGGGGCATATTTTGGTCATCTGGGCGTTTTAAAAAAAAACGTTTTTTTTTAAAAACGTTTTTTTTAAAAAAACGATTTTTTGAAAAAAAAACAACGTTTTTTGCCCAACCCTGGTCACACCTGCTTGACAAGCGAATAACCATGCTTGTCCACATCCGAATAATAGCGATAAGACTTTTGTGTGAATAAGCCCTCACAGAGCTATTTCAATGTGTGATCGCACATTTCTGCGCATCTGCTTGATTCAAACACAACAAGAACTGTTTGTCGCAGAATGCATATACCCGTCCACCCCGGCCAATGCGCACCTGGTGTCGCCCAAATCGCGCTACTACGCCGGCGACAGTCTGACTGTTGAGTGCAACGACGGACATTCGATCAAACCGAACGGCCTCAAACGACAAATGATCACCTGTCAATGGTCGCGCATCTGGCAGCCGAGCGTGAATAGCTTGCAGCGATGTGATCCTGGTGAGTGTTTTCACGTCAGTTCACTTTTCCAGTAACAAAGAGCGATGTCAAACATGGCGGTCGGATCGGATCTGTCTTCACGTGTGATTCTTGCATTGAAGATATTAAGAGAATTCCCGCTGCCGTGAATTTCGACCAGCGTGGAATCAGTCTGGTGTGGGAACAACATTTAAGCTAATCAAATCAGTGGCATCACTGAACTAAATCTCTCAAAATCGCACAAAAGGACAGGTACAACGATCCGATTGTATCACCAAGTTTGATGTAGTTCTAAATGTGTATCACAGAATGCGACGCGCCGCCCGCAGCACCGGACGATGCAACCTACACGAACGCGAAGCAGCACTACTATGCTGGTGATGTGTTGAATGTGGTGTGCAACAGGGGCCACACCTACACGCACGATGGCAAGGTTGAACAACGGATGCGATGCGAATCCACACGCAAATGGAACCCGGAGCACCAAGCACTGCTGCCGTGTCAAGAGAGTGGGTCAACCAATCGATCTATATATTAAACTGTCTAGCAAACAATCGATCAAACAATAATTCACATTTGCGGTGTGCTACCCGTCCGGGGTCACCAGATCGGCCGTGCGCGTCGAGCCGGAGAAATCCAGCTACACCTTTGACAGTCAGGTTTGTGAACCAACCCACCAGCCTGCAACAGGTCATGCAACTGGTTCGAAATGTGTTGATGATGATCGTGCATTCAATTGATCAACATCAACAACAATCCAACAGATCCAAGCGCATTGCACCATCGGTTCGTGGACGGACGGCACCAAGTCCAAGTCACTGACGTGCAACGACGGCGACTGGCAGGCGCAGGGAGGCGTAAACTTTGCCGACACTTGCAGGGACGAGAAGGGAAGTGAGTGAAACATTTACTTGATGCTCACACACTACCTGGCTTGAATTGGTTGGAATTGTTTGTGGATTAGTTTTACGACTTGTTAACGATGAAATACCGTGTTATCACGACGGCAGCAACTTAATTCAGACGTGGTGAACCAAGTGTACGAGCGCGGCGACAGAGACGACTTGAACTGGCTGGCCGTTCTGATCATCATTGCCACCATCGGTCAGTGCGGGTGACGAATTAGAGCACTTTGTAATGTCAGGATGGAAGGAATTAGGACGGAATGCATACACTTTGTGTTGTGCACGGCTAATTCCTCGATTCATTTGCAAAGAAATAGCAACATGTGCTTGTCTGCTTGGTAGGGCGATATTTACAATGAAAGGGTGGAGTGGGGAGAGTTGACTGGATAGTTGGGCGGGAAGTTCAGTGAAACGTTCAGTGGAATGGATACGGCAGCGTTGAAACATTTCACATGTTGTAGCATGACGTGTCTTTCCACTGAACTTTCCACTCAACGTTACACCCAACTTTCCACTCAACTCTCCCCACTCCACCGTTTCGTGAATATCAGCCTTAGTCTTGGCCAAATGTGGGCGAATATCAACTGACATCCGTTTTCTGAACGAAATTTTCCGAAATACCGTTATCTGAATTGACAGGAATATTAGCAAACCACCCAGGTGCCCTGGTCAGTTGCCTGATGTGCGTTCTGCTGGGTGGGGCGATCTATCGCGGAGAGAAAGAAGAAGCAAAGAAAGAGAAAGCTGCTCAAAAGGTCAGTCCGTCTGTCAGTTGTTTTCGTGATCTTCATTCAGAGAATTAGAAGTGTGCATAAAATATTTTTTCAGGGAAAGTAACCGCATAAAACAAACGGCGACCATCTATCTGTGCCATTGAAGACTGTCAACAATATAACAATCGCATGAATCTCGAATTTCATTTCGAATGATTAAAATCAACCTGAATCTGACCGTTCATCCGACAAATTTCTATAAATGTTGAGAAACAATTAAAATTATGAGATCGTTAAATATTTCAAATTGCCAAGCATATGAGTGATGAAAGTCTTGTTTCGCAACAACTAATTGGGCGAATCTCCCCTTTATGAATGAATCTATTGGTTTACAACAATGGAAGTTGAATGAATGGCCCTTGAAGGAATAAATGAATAAATGCCTGAATGAGCGATTCCGATGATTTGTTAATTTCCGATAAGTTTTGTTATGAAAATGTGGGCTCCTTTTTCCTCTGCACGTCACCACGTAAAGCTAGGTCCGCCACTGGAAAGTACGCTCTCATGTTTGGAAAGGCTTACTGGGGTTGTTTGGGAAACTGGTTTTTTGAACTTATATCTGAAGTGAATCCCAAATAACCTCTCAATTTGTTTTTTTTATTTGTTGGGACTTACTTGGCACTCGCTTCTCAAGGTCCTCGAAAGTGACAAATTGAAATTGACACAAAATGAAGAAAACACAACATAAATAAAAAAACACAAGTACAACAACATCTTGCTGTTGACCGACCTGTCATAACGTGAGCTGTGTTCTGAGCGCGGCCTGGAAGTGCTCTGATTGTAGTATCTGTCAGTCGAATTGGGCGGATACGGGGTAGCAACTCTCGAGCCCTGCCGTGGCATTATTTTTGACAACTTTTGTAAATTCACTGCAATAGGAAACATTATTTTGCAGGATTTGCTCGTTGGATGAAGCTGGATGGTCCTCACCGTACGGAGGAAATTTCGAAACGGGTGCGAACAATAGATGGGCGCAAGGGCAGTGCTCGATGGAAAGCTCGGTGTGAGAATGCCCGGTGTCAACTATAGTGAACCGTTGCACTTTTTTACACCGTCCTTGCCCCCAACAGACGTTTACACCGTTTTGAAAATACCACGCATTCTCCGTGGACACGAGGTATGTATATGTTAGTAATAGACTGGACTAAAATGGAGTGCTCATAAAGAAACTTCTGTTTTGCGCACGGTTTCTTAATGGTAGAGGGTTAGTTAGGTCCTGGTGATGCCCAAAAATTCTGATGCTCATCGTTGCGATTGTTTACAATTAAAAGCACGGATAAAAAACTGTCCTTGTCAACAAGAATGGGCATACACGTCATTCTCAGGGTGAATCATCGCCCCCGTGTTCAGGTAGGAAGGCAAAAATGTATATATTCTCATGGGAGTTTTCCCAAACAAACAAAATCCATAAAAAAGATTGGGAACCGCATGAGACCACGTTGCAAGCAAATCACGAGTGGCTTACGCATTGCAGCTGTTTTGGCCGCCGAACATAGCGAACCGCCCTTGGCAACTGGGAGAAACAACCAATAATAGGCAGGTATGCACCTTGTCGGTATTGTTATCAGGGTCGGATAGGGCTGTGGCTCGAGCCCGAAAACGGGTGATTGTTTCTGATTTCCTGAGCATTGTCAGTAAAAGCAGAACAAAACTATTGTTTGTTCATTCGCTTTCAGCGCAAAACATAATGAACTAGCTGGCGTTTCAAACTGAAAAAAATTACCGATTTTCCCGCCCCATCAAAAATTCTCTCGGTACACTCAAGTAAGGTTGTTCACTTTTTGGTGCCTATGCCAGCAAAGCACATACTTACATACACTCTGACAATTCTTTTGGGAGAAACTTTTCAACCGCGTTGTCTGATCCGTAAAGCGCATGATGCGCGCACTGGCTATAGCGGTCACGTGACTTCTGTAGCCAGTGCACGCATAATGCGCTTTACGGATCAGGCGACGCGGTTGAAAAGTTTCTCCCAAAAGAATTGCCAGAGTATACCTATGTACAGTATATATAGACCAATCAGTATTGCTGAAATTAACAGGCGCACACATGCGCGCCAGCCAGCTCTTGCATCATTCGATTGCTGAATTTATATCACGTTGGTAAACAATGTGGGCCAGCAGAAGATCCACAATGAATACCGCAGCAGTTTTTTCTGTCGTGCTGGGGTTTTTGTCGAAATAAATAGATTGTTGCTCTTTCATTCTCAACAGCACTTGCGCACTGTGACGGTGGTTTTGCAGGTTTTGACCTATGTATATTTTACGTTTACAGACGCTTCCCAGATTATCGTCAATGGCAGTGCGCCAGATATATATAGGCAAACTACACCGACACGAGCCCGATTTCGCAGCTGGCAGCATAGTGAAACATTCTGACGTGGCTGCTGATTTGGGAAATGTTGCACGTTGAAGAATACAAAGTGGGGGTGATGATTTTCTCTTTCTATTCGTTTTGAATACACACCACATTTCGAAATCGGGCTCGTTTGCCTTACAGCACCGTGTTTGTGCAAGTTGAGCCACGATTTCGATTGTTGTTGTCCAGGGTGGGTGGTGAAAATGGAAAGAACAAATTACACCAACATAATGATCTCATGTGGGCGGTTCCACCATTAAACAGTGTCGTTACGCTTGACAGCCGAACATTTTCCAAAACTCGCGCGACCGAAAAAACGTCTGAAGAGGCACAAACAGCACATACGCATAGCAACTCTCGTTTTGTGGCATTCTAGTGTACCTACAATGTTGTTTTCTTGGGATACGATGCCGTTCGGGCTTTATATTCATGAGGTCCATCCAAGTAATCCTGAAGTTCACCGCATTAAAATAAAAAAATAAGAAGCCAGTAATCAATCCTTCCGGTTTTTATCCGCATTCGTTTCACAAAATGTTGGTGATAATACTTTGTCGTACTTTCCAATTCCAACCGCAGTCAAAAGCCGCATTCCGCAGAACAAACCACACACGCAGAAACAGACAAGAGAGAGACAAGGGGGATATCAAACTCGGTAACCGGGTCCGTTGGTCACACGAAAAGTCGTGTTTGAGATGCACTCGTGGCATTTGGGCCGGCGTGGTCACGAAGTTTGACACAAACAAACACACACAAAATAACGACACAATTATTCAATAAAGATGGACGCAAATGACCAGCGCAACGCACAGTGAACTAACAAGTCAAGTATACTTCAGAATAACTCAAATGATTCAAGCTAAACTGCTACATACGCACGTTCATTAAAAGTACAGTCAGTGTATTCCTCTTTACTGTTTGACCATTCAAAATTAAGTGTCATTCAAATGAACACAAATATTAGGACATAGCATTCACATTTCACAAAATCGCATTCAATGTTGATTCCAAAAAAGCACAATTTCCAAAATAGGGAATTACAAAAAAGACAGGCAGTCTAAACAACAGAATTTGAATAATTCTTTGTATAATTAACATGATGTCAACCAAATTCTGTTGCTAGATCATACACTAGAAGACAAAATAATACACGATTATCTTTCACATCAATCAACTGATCAATCACACACAATATGAAATCAATAATAATCATAAAAAACGCACATTTATACCTCATTGTAAATTATACCGAATTAATGTACGTGAACAATATGAGTTATAAGACGAAAAAAGATACACAAAGTTCTTTCAAACACACAATTCAATTCTTACAGTTGGATAATTCATACGAACATGCCATACACAAAACAGACAGAACATTGATACTAACCAACGCATAAGACGATACAAAACACGAAAGTAACACGATTTTCCACACAAACTAAATTCCGCACAAAGAATTCAATATTGCAATGCGACAGTAATTTTCCAACACATGAAATTAGTTCGACAATAAGAAATCAAATAGATACACTCAATTTTGCACAATATCTGTACAAGGTTTCACAGTGATGTACAGTACGCAACGCGATTGAATACCTTCAAATCCATACAAAAGTACACAAATTGGTGCTATACACAGCACATACAAACCGGGAACAGATCGACATTAAAAGAACAATTCAAATCGACAATCAAAGATTAAACAAAGCAAATTGGGCATCAGAAAGTATGAAGCCTTGATTGATTTCAGCAACATTACTGGCTCTTTTATGCATAAAGTTTTTTACTTAGTCACACCCAAACATTCAACAACAAATACAAAAACACACACCGAAATATGAACATACATACCGTGTATAATCGACAAAATCAAGCACAGAATAGCCAGTTTCATTCAAAACACTAAAATCCACAAATTCTCATTACAAACTCTCACTCACGCTACCCGAAAATTTCTGTGACAAAGTGTATGTTTACACCACGTTATTGATTAAAGTTCGTCCACATTGCTTTCAACAACAAAAAAGATATCGCGGCGCGAAAAACGAACAACAATGCGTAACAAAAACAAACAAGCAAAATATAAACATTTGAGTGCAAGAAATAAACCACAATCAATATTTCTGTAATCTGGCGTTCAGAATACACTTGTATATACAACAGTGCGGTTTGCAGAGTGTTTTGGTGTTGTATGATAGTAACAAATAAGTACACTAGTAGTTGGGCCAGGCGATGAGTAGCAATGCAGTTGCAGCTTACATTCCATATTGTGAATGTGCAAAACTCTAATAAGCCGATGGTGGTAACTTAAAGCCCGAATAAGCCCATGGCAGAGGCGCTCGGAAGTCACAACACAGCAACAAGCGAGACTGTAAGCCACCCAAAATGATTGATCCCGGCAGCATCTCACAACAAGTATAATATTAACGGAATAATCGGTCATAAAAAGAAAAAAGTACCGGTAGCGGTAACAGTGTGCACATTATGATTCCACGGAGAACACGCCAAACTGAACAAATTGGCACCGCAGTCGCTTTAAATAAGCCAGTTCTGGTCCGAAACCGGTTCCATTGTATTTCACCTTGAACCCTGAATCATCAAGGCGAACCTCGGTGCTAACTTGCTCAACATGACGAATTGCCTATAACGTACTACAGTCTAACTTCTTTATAGTGACCCTGACCATCCATAAAATGATGACTATCGAAAAAAAAAACTTTCATTCTCTCTTGCTCTGCCGTTCGACGATTCGATTTCTACTGTTCACTGTGGCGATTAATGACCTAAAATGCTTGGTGCCAATGTCACTATAACGAAGCTAGACTGCAGCATGTATGCGTGTGTGTGTGGCGTTCGCTCTACACAGCCTCATTCTGCTGCATGAGCAACGTACTGTTGCTGTGCTCTTTGTAACGCGCCCACGACTCTTCTCTGCCCGTTCGTTCTTGCAACAGACCCGGCACTGACTGTTTCTGCTGTTGCGCTTTCTGAAATCGGGGGGGGGGACGAATATGAGTTTTGAAACGTGTGAAAAAATAAACAAATTTATCTGATAACAAAATGAAAAACGATAAAAAAAGATCACCTGAATTTCGGCTTCTCTGTCTTCGAGGAATAGATCCGAAGTGTCCTCACCATTGTATTCCTGAATTGAGGTCAGTTTGTAATTGTTTTATAATGCTGCACATTAAAAAGACGTTTCACCACAGTGTCATAATATCAACTTTATTTGACTGATTGTTTACGGGCACTATTAGCGAATAGTGTGTGAGACTATTGCACCTATTTCCATGGAAAGCAGAACATTTTCCGCTATGATTCACTGCTTTATCTTAGTACACGAAACGGTTGACTGGGGAGCTCCAGTGGAACACTTCAGTGGAAAATTCGGTAGCGTGTATTTATTCCCACGAACTTTCCACTAACTCTCCATTCAAACTTTCGCGAATTCCACCAATGTCCAGTTCCAAACGCGACAAAATACCAACCTTGATTTGAATGAGAAAGTCCCTCAGATGCGTTTTGAGTTTGGCCGAGTCTCGGTCGTACGAGTAGAAGCCTTTGATTGTCACACGGATTTGGTCACTGCAAAAGGCAGGGAAAATAGATGGCTTCTGACTATGTGTTAGTAAAGTTGGAGTTGCAAAGAAAACTGAAGAATTTCCTAAAAACAAAACCGAACGTGACCGATTTTCGAAACCGAGGTGGAGAGCGTAAGATCTATCAAATACACTGTCGAAATCAAATCAACCCCCGGTGGCGGTTGCGCTGTCGAGAACTTGGGACAATAAAGAATTGGCCCGGCTGTTGGAATCAGGCGCATTACCAAATCGCGAAATACGTACCCCTTCAGAAGCCAAACCGTTCGCCAAGTTTGATGTCGCTCAAAACAGAGTCTTTCAAATACGCCCCCTTCCCCAAACGAACTCGGTTAAATGCGGGAAGGCGGATTTGAGCAGTCTGCCGACGTATTGGTAGACGAAATCCATGTTGTTTGTCGATTTGGTCGGGTCAAGCTGGACACAAACGTGTTCGGGTGACTCGATAAGGGAGAACATCAGCGCGATTATATCAGCGTAGTATGTTAGACCTGTAATCGATGCACGCATGAACAAACTTGTGTCCATTTCAAACATAATTTTATCGCGTTTTCCCGAAATCTGAGTTACAAAAAATCCGAGTTAAATTTGCGACTGTTGGATTAGCGCAGAAACACAAATTTAGCGCGACCCTATTTTGCGATACAGTTGCGCATGGTCCAGCGTGACAACTATTACTCTGCGCATCTGACGATGAATTCTTACGCTGGTCACATAAAGGCGTCGCAGCGTACGTAGGCCATTGAGTTCAACCATCACACAACTTTGTCGCAACGAAAGGGTAGCAATCTGCTACTAAATATTCGAGTAGCAAATGCTATCCAAACTTTTTGGCGTTACAGGTCACACAGCTTCGGTAGAAACTCTCGCACACTCCCCCCTCCCGCCCAATAACCTACCAGCTAAGGATGCCTGTGAACTGTCACTGACGACTGATAGAACGTGCTCCATCAGGCTCATCAGATAGGTCTGGTAGAATTGCTGCGCCCAGGCGTCCGACTTGAGGGCTGCGACGTTGCTGAGCAGTTGCGATAGAATCTCGAGACCTGTAATTTTGGGATCGGTCATTGACGATTTTCGTACCAGACCTAGCCACGGACAGTCTTGTTCCGAGTTCCGGAGCCAAATAGTAGGTTCCCTACCGTCACCGGGTGGAAAAACGTGCGGAAACGTTACTTGTGCGGGACTGGTATATCAAAACTTGCGTTGGCTGGGTAATAAATAACTGTACAGTAAATTTCTCAAAACATATGGGGAATTTCCGGGACAGAATGTTTCTCGCCTGACATATACAAAACACAGAACCTAATAAATGATAATGAATGATGCCGACAGATATCTAGAAAACAGTCAAACTGAACTGAACGAAATGTTTCGCCTTTCACACAATAACTGACACTGACACTCATGCTGTTGTTGAGCCAGTGGCAGCGAGTGACCGATTTCCCTCGGAAAAATCTATCTAAGAATCTGTCAGAAAATGTCATTTCAGAAAATCTAACCAATTTCGGTCACATTTCGCATCGAGTGCTTGAATGCCCAGACGATTGTGTCGACAACCAGCTTCATTTGTTCGGCCGTCAACGTCATTAGAACCTATGCGAAAAATAAAAATTGTTTTTTTCTGGATTTGCATTGTGCCAGTTCAAATTGATCGGCATTTCCGGTCTGCTCCAGATTGTATCGATTCTTTATAGTTTCCCTAATATCAGTACTTGTGTGAACATGCCTCACAGAGACCCACCTTAGATTATGTCATCATTAAAGGGTAGCCCCTGACCATTTTTCCAAACCAAGACACCAAAAGACACCGTACCGGGAAGCAGTGTTTGTTCACAGCGCGCAGCAGCATGAAGAAATTCGTGCGATGTTCGGGAAATTCCTGGGATGAATGAAAATCTGGCATAAAATTTGAAGGCTCGTATATCAAATTCGGCGACATCGTTACCTGACCTTTACTGCAACTTACGATGAGCGAAAATAGTAAAATTGACTTTTGCAAGTGAATAATTCCATACAGTTAGTTAACTGAACAAGCTTCAACAGGCGCTAAACTATGAAAGCAAAAATTCCGAGCGACCACGCCATCATCAACAATGGCGGCAGAATCTTCCAGCGCCCATAAAAACCAAAATAACCAGAAATAAATCTCGAAAAACTTCTACCTGAAAGTCTTTATTGATCATAGCCAATGTGCATTCGAACACGGCGTCAAACACGCGGGGGATCGCGTCGGACATGGCTGGCTGCAATTTATATAGTAATGGTGAAACATCAGCCAGCTGGGCGTTAATGTTATCATATTGTTTTCCATTTGTTTTGTCTTACGTTTTTTATAAAGTTATTTATCTTCTGAACCAACACAGTAGATCTATCATCAGCTTATATTTAGAATGGCTTCAGAATTTGCAACATGGCCGAAACAATTCGAATCGCAAAAGAGCACATTTCAACAAGACGTTCTGAACTGTGAAATAACGACACTAAGCAATTCAGTCATAAAGTAAATTTCTGAATCCACTGCCGTGCACTGGAATACGCCCCATAGCTAACGTCCACGTCTAACCCCAAGCGCTAACCACTTGCAGTTCTGAAACATGCGCACAGCTGCCTGCCTGGCTGGCAAGCTGTACGTATGTGTTTGCTGCCCGAATGTTTCAAAAGGGATGCGATAGCATTGTGTAACTGTTGTATTTAGGAAATTATTGAAAAAATAATAATTTGGAGTCCTGTCTACGCCTAGGTTTCGCGGAGTATTCGAGAAGTTGACTTTCGGGTTTAGATCTGGGCCATAACTATTGGGCGCACCTCTGTGCACGGCAGCGAATTTGGAAATTTACCACAGGACAACAATTGCAAAGTTATGAAGCAAAGAGTCATAAATTATATAAATCTAACAAAAACCACAAAACACACCCCCAATTTATCGACCAATATGGTGAGCGTGGCGAGCACTTCCGGTTCGCGGGCTTGCGGCACGTTGCGCTGATAATCGAACAGCACGGCGTCGAAAAGCGGGTGCATGAAATTGTCCAGTACCTGCAGTTGCAAATATGATGTTGGGTTGTGTGTTGCCAAGGATATCTGGAGTTTTTTTGATGGTCGCCCAAAATTTCGTGCCCAGTCTGTTGACAATATCCTATCAAAATGACGGTCATCAAATTAGTCATGATGGAAGCCCATCATGACCAGACATTCAAATGCTCACATAAACGCTGTTCAATCTCAACTTGTTTCGCAAATAAAACTGAAATGTTTCACACAGTTCAGATATGCAGACAGGTGAGCCGCTCGGAACTTTTCAGCATCCGTACTTTGTCACTGAAAGAAACAACGACCCGAAACCAAATCCAAACAAAGCAACAAGCCTTTCTGGATCCTTGCCAGATAATTACAAGAACGAAATAAAAAACAACAATCAAAACCGAGCAAATTACATCGTCAACCTACCACGCTGGAATCTTCCGACTTTTCCACCCACTTTCCGATCAGTCTGAGTGATTCCGTCTTCACGCCTACAATGTTGCGCATTTTTGCATTTTTCAAGAGATGTTTTCAATATCCGC
>JASAMV010000018.1:0-31457 GCA_030248065.1 Rhynchonema sp. JSB1_4
AATCTGACTGTGTGGTTTTTGCGATCGATGCGCTTTGAGTAAAGTACCGCTGATGAATATTGTCCGACATTCATTGCTCCATTGTACAAAATACGTAACCTATGAACCTGTATACCTACGGGTAATTTTCGCAATAATTACACAAAAACAGTCGATATTTTAGCCTTTCTTAGTGATAATCGATTGAGATGACTTGGTTCACTATAACGAACCAAGACTGTACACCTGTGAGCTTGCGTGCTCTCAATCCTCAGCAGCAAAGTTTTCGTTCTCATCGTTACCATGGAAAACTGGTCATGTCAGCGAAAACAGAAAACTTTGCTCGCAGCGTCAGTTGCTATGATCCGTGTTCTGTCGAAGTCCAACCTAAGGTTTGTATCTGTGTGCACATTCTCTCTTTACTCAACTCAGCGGTTTGTAGTGTTCAGTAGGAGGTCAGTGTGCAAAACATCTTCAGTGAACCGAAGAGTTTTATTGATGTCGAAATGGGTTATTTACGTAGATGGACGGAATTTGTTATCTAAAAGTGTTAGGTCTTGTTGGTTACTATGCAATCAATAACCGCACGGTCTATAAATTTCGCACCTTTTGGCTCGCAAATTGATTCAGGCCGAACATTCAAATACAATAAACACGCGGGTTTAGGACCATGTTATTACGCAACACACACTCTTCCTCTGCATGACAGCAACTTCCTTTATGGTTGTTAGATTCCGGGATTCAAAAGTTCTTCTCTGTTAAGATTAAGGAACCTGGACCAAAAAAACGATTGGTGAGTCCATTTAAATTCCAGGGATACTCTTGCGAAATTACCCTTTTCCTTGTTCATGCCTTTGAATGTACATACATAAGTACATATACATAGCTTGGATTTGAATTACTCACACCACACCAAGAATTGTTGCGATTTTGATTATAACCAATAAAAACGTTCATATTCTATCGAAAATGGATATAATGATTCTTGATTATTGTTTTAGCCGCGGGCCATGGCGGTTCGAATATAGTAAAGTGCGTTTTTTATCCAAAATAATGTGCTAAAATAATGAGCAGTCGTGTGAATCTTTCAGCTCGATCAAGCGAAAGAAATTAGCGTAACAAGTAACTTCAAATATACATTTTTATTGCATATGTTGCTTACAAGAAGGGCGTCTATTTATTCAACATCAGAATTTATTGTTTATTCAAAGTCTGTGATAACTTGGCACGTCACAGAGCCGGGGCTAATCCAACAATAATGTCACTTTTTATATAAACACTAAAATCAGGTCCCGCCTGAGGTTAAAAGCGATGCTTGGAGGATTTTCTGCAATATGACTGTTTTTTTCATATTTGTTGTCCATTTTGTAGTTTCATTTATTTATTCTGAGTACAATTTTATTTATTTTCCCATGCTCCGTGTTTCTGTACTTTGCTCCGCAGTGTGAGCCCACAAAATGTTTCGGGAACAGCGCTTTTCTTCTTTCACTGAGTGTCCGCGCATGTTCGACTTAGGGTAGCTACCGTATTATTTACATAAATCACCGCGCATGGTTACCATCACCCGACCAAAGTATTTTCATGGGCACGTGTGCACTTGGTCGATCTGCACTTGCGGTTCTTCTGCAGAGTCCTGTTTCGGATCCTAAACCGACTAAACACAGGCACCGTTTGTTGATTCCAACCTAAACCTCGCTTCTCTATGTTCACCAAGCGCACAAAAAGCCGACTCTCATTTTATGTTGTCGAACTATTATTTATGCAAAGCTTGTTTTAGCAACAGGCACGCACAACCCTAAATCCGTGTTGGGTTTACAACAAATACACAACACCCAAAAATGTGCTTACAAGGGTGACTCAACGTGCAAAGTCCCTGATTTGGATTCCGTCCCACGCCTGCGAGCGGGAAAAACATTGCCTGTGGGAAATTTAAACTGAATAATGCGTCAAACATAGCAGATGATTTGCGAAAAACGTTTATGGACCTAAAATGCGACCTACACCGGTGTTCAGCTTGCTGAGGTTTCATTCGATGTTGATATACAACGTGTGCCTATGGTTTATTGCAGCCGATCTCACGCCTCTGGTCAGGGCGCAAAATTCATTCTTTGGTGATGATGCAGCCACCACTGAGGGTAAGTGTTGAGCTTTTTTCGGGCACAACTGTTTGTGCACATAGTCCATTTTCAATCTCCACCTTGAAGGCGATTTTGGCATGAATGTGTGGTGTACCAGGTCATCTTCAGTGCGAGTACACCAAACCTTTCAATGGTAATCAGCTGAAGTTTCACCCAATATTTGTAGCCAGTGACCAGTCACAAATCCGAGCTCAATGTGTGATCAACGTGTGTCTCAATGGGGGCACTTGTCTGCTCGACCAGGTCAGTGAATCTCGAGGGAAAGGGTTGGCTTGGAGTGTCGGCGATTCCAGGGCAAATTGTCTGTTGGACTGATTTTTAGTCGTCCAGTGTTGCCTTTTAATGAAATTTAAACTCCATGTTTGTTTTCACAACCCAAACATCACAAATCATTATTGCATTCTGATAAGATCTCGCGCTGTAATGACATGTTTATGGGACAAGGGGCACGTCTCAAATTATATTCTAACAACAACAACATGACGCGATGGGCATCTTTGTTTGAGAGTGACCCTCCGCACAGGTGTGTGAGTGATGAACGCTCATTTATTTTCGGTTCGAAGGCGGCACTTGCTCTTTTCTCTTCAATTACATTTGCGTGCACTGGATTGGTCTGGGTTCAGGTTCTGACCAGAATGCTGTAATTTAACGTAACATGCTTCGAATGTTGTGGAAGTACTCTTACTCCACAGTACGTCTGATCTGAATTTATATAATCACCACATAAACTGCCATTTCATGAAACGAGAAAGTATGGAAACCGCTGTTTTTTGAACAAAGTTAAAAGACAAACTGCAACTACAGTAGGTAAAATTAATCAAGCGATACAAGGGGTACACCAGTGCCAAGACAGTTGGGTTGGGGTGGCTCAAAATTATGTAGAAACGGGGGAATATGGGACATATCAACTTTTTCGTTAAAAAAACAGTAATATTGTGCCCTAATAGAACTTTGGTCGAAAGAAACTTTCAATTTTTAGGAGAGGCGCACATTTGATTGTGTCTGCCCGCCAACGTTTCGAGGCGACGTGTGTGAACTGAAGGTGACACAGTCTGTGGGCGAGAAGAGACAACAATGCTCGGTGATGTCGTGCAAAAACGGTGGGCAGGATCAGTTTTCGAAATCCTTTTTTCGTTTGTATACGAATTCCTGACACTGATCCCTCGTGGTTGCAAGCAACCTTCTGTCTCCAAAAGGAATGAAGGAACCACCAGTGTAAAGCGGTAAAACAAAAGACTTGGTGTCACGACAAATTTCTGATTGATTGTCACGCACCGACATTTTTGTCCGTAATCACCAATTCAACCATGAAGACATCCCCATTGTCCAGGTGGCACCTGCCTGCCATCGATCGATGGTCCCCCGGTGTGTCTGTGTCGGGACGGATGGTCGGGTGCCGATTGTTCCATGTCGCCCGAGCACGCTGATGACTACGATGCGTGTCGTACGTTGTCATGTCAGAATGGGACCAATTGTGTCATCAGGTCTGTACATGCGATCGAGACTCAGATTATGTGCTCATCATCTGAGGCTGCCGATAGGCATGATAACAAGCAGAGATAATTGGAATGGAAATGACAAATTATGATAACCGTTTCATGGTAACACAGCAAACATTTTCACGGCGCCCATTTCGACCTGCTGTGGCCAGGGTTGGGCAAAAAACGACGGCGTTTTTTCTTTAAAAAACCCCTTTTTAAAAAAAACGTCTGGGTCGTTTTTCGTTTTTTTAAATCCTGAATTTCCTTGATTTTCCCTGTTTTTCAGGGGAAGTGCCCTGATTTTAAAGGAAAATCAATTTTTTGTCCCACGATATACGGAGTTTAACTTTCAATGATGACCCCGGCCAAAGTTGGTCCCATGATGCGGGTCTGATATGGGATCTTAACAACTCGCTAGAAAAGGGTTGAAACCCGTTTATTTTGCCTCAGAACACATAGAATTACTTCATTTAACCACGTTTTCTTCCCAACATGAGCGTTTTCCAATTTTTTGGGGGCATTTTTTGGTCATCTGGGCGTTTTTTAAAAAAACCCTGGCTGTGGCAGGCTGGTGTTGCACCGGGTCATCGTCAGTGTGTGAATGCCACCATGACCCTGAAGAGGCATACGAATGCAGGCTGGTTCTACAGCTCTCGCAGAACTTCACAATTATACAGTCAAAATCTGTCCTCGACAAACGATGAAATCAAAGTGATTCCGCTTGACATTTCCAGAGGCCGTTGGCCGGTTTGCGAGCCCCTGGGAACAGCGACCAATGCGAGCACCACAGAAGTGGGGAGTGAAACATCAACTTCATCCGGCAGCTCATCTCAGTCTGCATGTGTGTCACAGCCCTGCCTCAACGCCGGTGTTTGTGTGAAGAGAGAGGTGAGTGGTTTCTTTAAAATATTTTGAGTTTCTCAGTGTGTTGGTTTTGAATGCTTTTTCGGTCAACTGTTTTACTTTTGCACAATTTCGTGCAGGCCTCTCCATTCTACCGCTGTGAGTGCACACAAGGCTGGACGGGTGCCAACTGCGAGCTGGATGTTGCTGAGTGCGACTTCTTCCCGTGTCTGAATCAGGGTACATGTATTGAGCTGCCGGGCTCATTTGAATGCAGTTGCCCGCCGGGATTCACTGGTTGGTGTTGCTTGATGATGTTTCATACTTTATGGTTGGCTGCAGGCTTGTTGATCGAATCGGGCTGGTCTTGCCCTGGTAATGTCATGTGACCTTTTGTAACCAGGGTTGGGCAAAAAACGTTTTTTTTTTCAAAAAATCGTTTTTTTTTAAAAACGCCCAGATGACCAAAAAATGCCCCCAAAAAAATTGGAAAACGCTCATGTTGGGAAGAAAACCTGGTTAAATGAAGTAATTCTATGTGTTCTGAGGCAAAATAAATGGGTTTCAACCCTTTTCTGGCGAGTTGCTAAGATCCCATATCAGACCCGCATCGTGGGACCAACTTTGGCCGGGGTTATCACTGAAAGTCAAACTCCGTATATCGACGTATCTCGACAAAGTAAGAATTGGTCGAAAATTTTTTGAAAAAAATGGGACAAAAAATTGATTTTCCTTGATAATCAGGGTACTTTCCCTGAAAAATCAGGGAAAATCAAGGAAATTCAGGATTTAAAAAAAACGAAAAACGACCCAGGCGTTTTTTTAAAAAAAACGTCGTTTTTTTTAAGAAAAAACGCCGTCGTTTTTTTTGCCCAACCCTGTTTGTAACAACGACATTTCCAGACTTCCCAGACACGGTTCCCAGATATCAAACATCTTTTATAAAATTGCAGTGTATCTTTCGAAATATCCTATTTTACACGAAAAGGTCACTTGCCAGCGCAACCAAGTTTGATTCCTGGACTAAACGTGAAAATTTCATTTCTTTTCCTCTTTCAGGTACTTACTGTGATTTACAAATGGAGAACGTGTGCGAGTCCCAACCGTGTCAACAAGGTGGGACCTGCGTCCCAACAGGACCAGGCCGGTTCGCCTGCACCTGCCCGCTGGCCTGGACCGGGCCGCGCTGTGAAACATTCCAGAATCCGTGTGCCCCTAGTCCGTGCCTGAATCAGGGCCAATGCAAGTATAGAATTGGTGACTTGTCGGTTCAGTGTGATTGCCCAACAGGGTTTGCTGGGGAGAGATGTGAGGTGAGGAATATTGGGTTTTTTTCTGATGCGGTAGTCAAGATTCAACAATAGGTGTGACTGACATCCCAGACTGACAGGCTTGCCAATAGGCATGATAACAAACAATAGGATGGAATGTTTATGCCACATCGTACGTATACCGCACGCTATCTATACATGAAGCAGGCGTGCAGGCGGGCTGTCTCAAACATGCGTTTTCCTGATCGTAGTCGTTGTGTCTTCGTAAACGTTGCCTTCAAATGTGACGCATCTCGTGAGTACCACACGGTGTGGCAAAAAACGCTCACAATGAGAAAAACTGATAGCTGTTGTGCCCTTTTCCAGACCCAATCAGACGCGTGTGATGGCGTGCGCTGTCCCCTCAACCAAGAGTGTGTATCGGGCACCTGTCAATGTTCTCCTGGATTCATTGGCCCGACGTGCACTTCGTTCAATGCTGATGTTTCAACTAATGACGTTGAAAATAGCAGGACATGTGATTCGAGGTGTCAAAATGGTGGATTATGCATCTTGAATGGAACTGAGCCGGAGTGCAGGTTTGCAGATCCATTTGTTTTCTATCTTCAATGGGTGTTGCGCCCCGTTGACCGTTTCTTTACAGACGAGCGGTGCACCTATCCATCATCAGAGCAATTGAAAACTATTTTTTAAATCTTTTTGCCAACTAATTCATCAAAAATTAATCATTACACAATTTTCAGATGTCCGTCGGGCTTCACGGGTCGACTTTGTGAACAAGATGTTGACGAGTGCACCAGGTTAGTCATTCATTTTGTCTTTATTTTTATTATTTTTTTTGAAAAAATGACACTGGTGCATGTGCTATTTTTGTTTTTGCCGCTCACCAATTCTGTTGCTTCATGCTTGTCCTAACCTTGTCCACCCTCAAACTAACGCGTTGCAATCTTTAATGTTGCATGAACGTCCCTCAACCCATTTACAGCAACCATGAAACATCATCTGTGTGTCCACCTGGTCGGGTCTGTGCGAACAGCCTTGGGTCCTACGAATGCCTATGCCTGGCACCCCTGTGTGCCCCTGGTGCCATTCTGGCATCATCTGCGAGCCGTCGGAGACCCCTGCCGCAACCCACACCCACTCGTACCAATTGCGGTTCCCGTCCGTGTCTGAATGATGGAATATGTGTCAACGATGCGCAATCCGGATTCATGTGTTTATGTACCGGCGGTTTTGTTGGACAAAGATGTGAGACCACTCAGGAATGTTTGAGGTAATATTGAATGTTCGTGTGAAACATGAATGCAACTGGTTGCCTGCCTGTAAGCTATTTGTTTCAATTTCTGTGGTACATATATATTAAACAGTGTGTCTCACATATATTCCCTTGCATGTTTTTGTTCCCGTGACATGGCTAATTGGTCTTTGTAGGCCTGGATTTGCATGTGCATGAATTTTTTTACAGTCCCAACAGTTTTCATTTTGCATGAAGCCTCGACTAACTTGTAAAGTTTGCCGTTTTCATTCTCAGCAACCCATGCCAAAACGGTGGTTCGTGTCAACCAGCGCAACCCGATGGTTACGTGTGCATGTGCATTGACGGATTCCTCGGCAACAATTGTGAACGATCTGTATCGCGCGCTCCCGGCACTTGTTCGAAGAAGTGTCAAAATGGAGGTGTGTGGAAAAAGTTTGATCACCACGGTGCAGCACACATGCTGATTGAATCGTATCGGTCTTATCGTGGTTATGTGACTTATGTATTTGTAGATGCGTCTGGGAACAACATTTGTCCAGTTCGAACCTACCTAATGGTATAGTGTTTCCTGTTTTTCTTGGTCCAAGGAAACGCGCGGGCCCGTGTTATAACTGAACTTCTAGTTGAGGTCGAGATTACAATTTCGATTCAATCAGGCAGCTGGCAAAAACGTGTCAAAGTTTGCCTGTGAAATTTAACAACAACAATGTTTCACATGCTCGCTGTGAGCTTTGCACGTGTGCTCTGCCAGCATGTCAATGAAACATTTCACCATGTTTGCTGCTGAGTGTCGTGCTTGGATTAACAAGGACACATTCTTAATCTCTTTCATTGGTTTCTGAAATCTCGACCCCAAACTGGAGTTGAGTTATAACGTGGGGTAGCTTGTTTCCTTTGACTTGCATAAAAAGGAAACACTATATTTGTAACTCGCGATGGTAATCTTCACACAAAAGTCGCGTGACCAAAGCAGTCCCGATTGTCACGTTTGCCACAGGCATTGAAGAAAAAGAATTCCAGATCTGTGTCGGTTACCAATACCGTTTACATACCTTGATATTTCAGGCAAATGTCTGGTAACAGCTCGAGGCCGGGAGTCGTGTTCGTGCAATCGCGGTTACAGTGGTGATCACTGTGAGGTGGACTTCCCGGATTGCGAACATTCGCCGTGTTTCAATGGGGGCACTTGTATCGAAAGGAGCGATAAGGAAGCGTTCTTTGAAGGTTAGGCGACCTTTCGACCTTATGTACCACAAGCAATCTACTTGCCCGTTTCGTTCGACGTGCTTTACCTGATGAACGGTCCCTGGTCATAATCAGTGTCAAATGACTGCTTATGATTTACCACTGATAATTAACCTGCAATTCCAGGTCTACTCGGTCCGTCATTCCTCTACGAGAATTCATACGGTCGAATCTGCCAATGTCCATCTGGGACATCGGGAGATAGTTGCGAGTTCTACACACCTGAAACGACAAACAACAATTCGTGTTTACCGAATCCGTGTCACAATAAAGGATTGTGCCTGCGGGATAGTGAAGTACCGGAATCGTTCTCGTGTCAATGCAACAATGGAACCACTGGTGAGTATTTGTGGAACAGAATTGTAAGTTTAGCAAATAAATTGGAAAAAACTTTCAGGGGCCCTTTGCGAACAAGACCTGAATGAGTGTGATCTAATGCCGGACATTTGTGGTCCAAATGCCGTGAGATGCGTGAACCTGATTGGAAGTTATGAATGCGAATGTGCTATTGGGTGAGTGCCTGAATTCTGTTGAAAGTTATGGCAGCTGGTACCGTACTCACATATTGTACATATAAAACTTGGTGATCGGTTTTGTCCTGTCTTGCTTTTAAAACCCAACCTAGGCTACTTTCACAATGTATGCAAATTGCGGGTCATCCCCTGACCAGCAACCCGCATGCATTGCAAAGCAGCCTTACCAATGCCACTATTTGGACCATCGAAGGTTGTTCCCACCCAGGCAACTAAGGAAGAACTTTTCGCTGGTCGAAATACGATGCAAAACTTCACGTCAAATGACAATAATTTAATAAATGATAATTTGCAGTTGGACTGGTCCCGGTTGCTACACGCCGATGCGTGCTTGTGACCAGCAGCCGTGTGACAGTGGAGTGCAATGTGTGCCCACATCCGACATTGACTACCATTGTCGTTGTCCGTTGGGAAAATACGGCGATGATTGTCAACTGGATACAGTGGCTGGATTTGTTGGTTGGTTTCTGCCAATTTGCAAGCGTTTAGGATCTTTTCAAAAAAATAGATTCTGGCGAATTTTTGTCTGACAGTATTTTAGATGGGCTTGATAGGAAATGTGAATGAAACCAGTTTTCACCGAATTCTATGGCAGTAGGAGGCAAAGATATGAAAAAAAACAATCGGAACATGAAACTACACACGGATAAAAGCCCGTGGAGTTTATGTTCGTTGCCAAAATTTACATTCCAGCCACATCGGCGCTCGTCCACATCTCCCATCGCCCCTCCCCCACCCTCGACCTACAACTATCCTTCCGCACCACACTGGCCGACATCCCAATAGCAAGTGGCACAGACACGCTGGTCCGTGATGTGTTCAGTCTATCACTCATGGATGGATTCGTGACCATAAATTGGCAAAATGCCAAACTGCAATTGGACGGTGTCACAATGAATGACGGAGACTGGCATTCGGTTGCCGTGAAGAGATACGAACATGGACTCATGTCGGTCGCACTGTTTGCACCTGCAACTGGACAGGTTGGTTGAGTGACATGAATTGAATATGATTGATTCACACTGATGATCACCTGATGCACCGCTGGTGGTAGATTTTAAAAAATACCGTGAATATTTCCTTTCATGCCCATTGGAGTGGAATTTTTCATAGTGATGAAAAATAACAGAAGGACTGAACTGGCCACGATCAAATTTCTCCGTTTTCACAGGTGATACACAAGCAGCAACTGCTGAACACGAGCGCCACTTTCGGGCTCTTCAGTGTCAAACTGGGCGACGGTTTCGTTGGTTGTGTGCGTGACGTGCGAGTGAACAATGAAACATTAGTGCCGGCCGAGATGCGCAACACTGCCATTGACATCAGTCCCGTTTGTGTCCGGGTGCCGCAGTGTGATGCCCAGAAATGCGCTAATCGGGTACCTAGTTTTGGTGATGTTTCATAAGAACCACTACGGTCTAACTTGGCAGTGACATGGGAGAGACCCTGCGTCTTCTGTCAGTATGAAGAACACCCACGTTCCCAAAACATTGGCAGCGTTGGGGTCAACCTGTTGATCTGTTTTTGAGACATTCACTGCATGAGGTTGCCATAACGAGGACACATTGTATTTCGATGCTTTCTCATGACTCAAGTTCAAGTTCAAGTTCAAGTTTTTTATTGCATCAGAAGCAACATGGTAACGTCAACAACACGCATAAGCTGGACAGTAACGACGAAACCATAAATAATTACAAGTGTTTAGTGGGCCAGTGGATAGTTACGGATCGAGAGATCTAGATGATGATAAGGAGCAAAAAACACAGAAAACACTCAATGTCCTATCACCGCCACTGTTACCATGTCCATCGGTCACCCTAAACGCATAGGCTCCCACCCAATGGCGCATTAGTCACAATAATTCCAAACCTCACATTACCCTGATTCCGCAGGGCGAGTGCATGGACAAATGGAACACGTATGCGTGTGAATGCGCCCGTCCATATCTACCGCCGAATTGTGCCCACTCGGCCGAAGAGGCCACTTTCGGCTATGAACTCAATCGAAGTTACGTCGCTGTGCAGATGACACCCCAGGAACAACAGAGTATTGAGAGGAACACTGACATCAGCATGCTGATGCGAACAAGACAACCGGATGGATCACTGGTCTATGTCGGATCACGATTTAGCCCTTCGACTCAGACGTTTCTGAGTGTCGAACTTATGAACGGACAGTTGCAGTGCAGCGCACAGTTCGGTGGCGACAAGTACACGTACACCGGTGGGTGTCGGGATCGGTGTTTGTTGTGTGAGATTTTTTTATTGAATTTCGAATCCTGATGCATAACGTTACACAACATTTTCGGTACGGGACAGATGTTCGGTGTCCTGACGTCATAACATTGTTAGGACAACCTCACTGACAACTATGATTGAACCACTGACGCTGACGCTGACGATGACCTGGTGCACCATCCGCCTTTATGAATGTTGAAAAACATCGAAGAATTAGCCTACCTAATATTTGACAGGTTCGGGTGCGCGTCTGGACGATGGCAATGTGCACCTGATCAGGGTGCATCGTGAGACGAACCACATTCGGGGCTACGTGAACGGCACTCGTGTGTTTGACGGCCAGATACCGCAACGCCACTCATTCCTGCTCGTGGAGTTATTCCTAATCGGCGGTTATCACCACGTTGGAGTGAAACATCAATTAGTCAAGCGTCAGATAAGCACTACTGACCAAGACCGAGAGGTTCCAGCCATAAATGCCTTCAGCACACCGGCTACTTTCAAAGGAACACTGCAAGATGTGAGGATTAATGGGAAGCTCGTACCTTTCTTCCCACTGGCAGCATGGGATGCGGTCAAAATCCAAAACTTCGGTCAAGCAACGTTGAGGGAGAATGTGCTGCGAGGTACGGTATCCGATGACACATGTGCAAGTCAACCATGTGAGCATGGCGCTTGTGTGGTCACGTTCAATGACTACAGGTATTACATGGTTTCATTGCACAACTTTTCATAAATTTCCAGTTTTTCCCAAGTTAATTTTAAATTTCGGACAATTCATTCACAGGTGCGATTGCACCCCCGGTTGGCGCGGACGGGATTGCAACCTGACCGACATGTGCGCGGCCAGCAGTCCATCGCGATGTCCAAGTGGCAGGACTTGTCAAAATACGGACCGAGGATTTTTGTGTGAGCAACTTGCATTTGGAATCATTATTTTATTGTTTCTATGTTGTTGAAACTCGCTGTCATGAATTTTGGCGATCAGCGAGGGATCGAGTTTTGGTCACTTGACATCGTCAGTAAATTCCGAAATACAAGCAGTCACGTGGTCAATGGTACATGACTGATCGGGTCCGGATCGGATCGACCACCATCAGACCGGATTTTCCTATTTTAATTCGTGGGCATTTCTTGAAACATGTTCGAGAAACATGTTCTATCGCGCCTCCCCGAGTAATCGAAAGCCATCATTCACTTCCAGGTCTGTCCCCCATGACTTTCACGCCATCGAGCAATGCCAGATTCTCGCTATCTACCCCGATGGCCGATGACCAGCGCACCGTGCACTTTCACACGTTCGAGTTCCGGGTTCGAACCCGAACGGGTGACGGCATACTCATGTACGCGCATCACATGCAGTCGCAGGATTATGTGCTCGTTTATGTCGACAATGGCACACTCGGTGTCAATTATCGGCTTGGTGGGTCAGGGTTTTTGTATACCGTACATACATTGTGTGCCTCTTACATGGATTTGTGGAAGTTTGTCAACTTTTGCTTGGGCGGTATTTTGTGATCGATTCATAAATGCATTTCTCAGGGAGCCCAATTTCGATCACGAACACTCAAGCAGTCATCAACGACGGGGCCTGGCATCACGTCTTTGTTTCGCTGATCACTGAGTCGCCTCATGTCGTGGTCGATGGTTGGTTGATTTGTTTTTAAAAGTCGCTGCCTTTTTCAGTTTAATTGCCTTTTTATCTCAGGCAACGACACCACCCTGTCCCTGAATGGTCGGCCTGGCATTGAACTTGCCCAGCTGCTCCAATCACCTGCCGAAAGTGGCGTGTATTTTGGCGAAGTGCCAAACGACGCGAGAAGACTCGATTTCACAAGATTTAGTGGTTTGACGAGCGGAGTAGACGGATGTTTTGATGCGATCCGATTTGGCAAACCCGGGCAACTGCCGCAACTGTCGTTCTATGAAAAGGTTCGTGATTGTGGATTTGGGTTTGGTAGAGTTGATGTTTCATAACAACAATGAGTTACGATGTCCTGGTGCACATGTTTAGGAAAGACAGTTACACGAAACTGGCATAAAACCTATCCATTGCCTAAACGAGCGCAAATCGGAGAAGCGTGTCTCGTAAACGCACGTAAACATAAATTTCCAGAAAATAAAGCTTTTGTTTTTCCACAGGACTCACCAGGTCAACGCCATTTTGTGCTGATGTCCACCAAAGCCCTCCGTGTCGGCTGTCACTCGCAGCCTCAGTGCGTGCAGCATGATGCCTGCCTGAATCAGGGTCAATGTGTTGATGCTTGGAACATCAGGCAATGCGACTGTGTGCCTGGATTCGATGGCGATCGGTGTGAGGTAGGACTTGGAGGAGCGGGACAAAATCTCAAAAATTTCTTTCTAACCTTTCTTTCAGAACAACATTGACGACTGCGCTCAGCACCAATGTTTGCACAAAAGCATCTGCAAGGATGGAATACAGAATTACACGTGCGAATGTCTGAAAGGCTATGAAGGACAATTGTAAGCAGAATATATTTTTACAGGAATTCCGACACAATAATATTTAAATTCGAATTTTAGTTGCGAAGTTGACATCGACGAATGCGCCTCGAATCCTTGTCGAAATGGAGCGCTATGCTTGGATGGAATCGACAACTTCAGCTGCGATTGTGGCAACGATTTTGTTGGACGGTCGTGCCAAGCCAGGGTGGGTTATCTTCATGAAATTTGTGATGTGGGACTGATTGAACCCAGATAACGAACTGAAGATCATTGTAGCTGTAACGCCTGATGTTTCAGAAAACCGCCACCTGCGCTTCGCATCCGTGCGAAAATGCTGCACGATGTACTGAAGCATTGCCAGGCTCAGAGGTTTGTTGAAGAAATTTTGAACAACCACAAAAGCCATATGAAGATTTATGCGAAAGATGAACATTGCAGCTTTCATTCCGTTGTGAGTGCCCATTGGGTTACGAAGGCATTCTGTGTGAAGAACCAATCGACTATTGCGAACCGAATCCGTGTTTGAATGGTGCAACTTGTGAATCAGTTAACCATCAGGGCACATATCAATGCTACTGTGCACCAGGATTCCGAGGTATGCACATAGAGTAATTGATCGCAAGTCATAGCATTAGATCAGTGATTGATCATTATGCCCTTGTCTAAACCAACAAACAAGATGTTCTCCATGCTTCTTCAGGCAATTCCTGTGCGGAAGATATCAACGAATGCGAATCGAATCCATGTCGCAACGGAGCGAGATGTATTGACGGTCGAGCGAATTTCACTTGCGAATGTGAACCCGGTTGGATCGGATCGGTCTGTGACCAGGACCTCGACGAATGTCTCAGCACACCGTGTTTGAATGGCGCCACTTGTGTAAATAAACCTGGCGATTACGAATGCCGGTGCGCGCCGCACTATTATGGTTGGTGATGTTCCATAAAGTTTGGGCACCATACAAGCCCAACTATAATACTTCGTTCTCTCACCCAATACGAAACACATTCTCGCGCGCTGATTGGACGACACGCGCGTGAGAACCAATCAGCGTGGGAAAATTCGTTTCGTGTTGCTTGAGAGAACGAAGCATAGTCCATCCATCAGCTCATGACACTTTTTGCCGGCTGAAAAGCTTGACAGGATCCAGTGCTGTTCCGGTTCCGGTTGGCTTACGAAAAAGAAAAGAAAGAGAAATCGGTTTTTATCTTATTTTTGTGCGCCGTTCTCTCTGACATTGCCTTGCGGGATGGACGGACTATACAGTTAGGCCCTTAGACTTCCTCTTGATGCAGGTCAGAATCCAAACTCTGCCTCAATCAAGTTTAACCCAACCTGACCTTCAGGTGCCGACTGCGAGATCGAGGGTTCCTGTCTGCGTAATCCGTGTGGCGCGAGCGGCAATTGCATCCAACAACGCAACGACCCAAGTCAACATTATTGTCAATGTTTGTATGGATACGAGGGACCGACTTGTAATCGAATTATCAACTTTTGTCTATCGAATCCGTGTCAGAACAACGGCACGTGTCGGCAGGATTTCGGCTCGATTGAATGGAGCTGTGATTGTGTGCTCGGATTTGATGGTACGATTTTAAAACGACTGTGATTCATGTTTTCTCAAATTTCGCGAAAAAATAACAACGAAGTTGGACATTTCTCTAAGCAGAACAAACAAAAATATCACACATGTTCTTTTTCATTAGTTTCTGTTTTCCGCAGATTCGATTGTTTGCAGGCACCACATGCGAGCACAACATTGACGATTGTGCCATACAACCGTGTCAACACGGACGTTGCGTTGACGGAATCAACAGCTTCGAATGCGATTGCAATCGTACAGGTCAGTTACACTTGGTAAATACTATTTTTCAATTTTGTAATTTTCAACTCAATTAGAGATAACCTGATGTTTCAGGCTACTCGGGTCAATTATGCGCGGTCGATATTGATGAATGTGAAGAGGACAGACAATCAACACAACCATACAATTGCGTCAAAGGCACCTGCGTGAACAGGATTGGTTCCTATGATTGTCGATGTGAGAAAGGTTGGAATAAACAGGCGCTGTACCACAAACAGTGATCTGCAGGTTGTATGATAAAACTGGACGAGCTAAAGAAAAAGAACGAGCACAAATTTCTTTGCTTGCTTCGGTACCAAAAATCGAAATATAAACACGCAGCTGTTAGGTGTTCGGATCTGGAAACAGTTCCAAATTCAGAACACGACCTTCTATCAAAAATTCGCAGACTTCATCGGTGCTCGATGTGCGCACGTCGATCCGTGTCTGCTGGTGGACACAACCAACATCACCGAATACCTGTCGCAATCACCCTCAATCAAAGTCATTCAACATTCGTGCCAAAACGGCGCACGATGCATAAACGCGAGAGTGGAGGTAACTGGTTTGGAGAAAAAAGAGGAACTCTACCATGATTGTGCGTGCGCGAAGGGATTCGAGGGCAGCACGTGCGCTGTGGTGAGTTGACAAAAGCGTGTTCTTCAATTTGAAATAAAGTTGGGTGCTTGCCAAAAAACAACCATGTCATTCCAGCGCCTGAGCTCATCTGCCCCGATCCCGCTGACTTACGTTGTCGGACCCCTGTTGGCGGCAATCATCATTCTCTGTCTAATCGGCTGTATCGCATTTGTGCTCGTCGCCAGACAAAAACGACAGTCCAGAGGCACATACAGCCCCTCGAGACAGGAAATGAACGGTACCCGGCTTCATATGGCCTACATGATGAAGGCACCACCTCAGGAAGGATTAATATGAGGTTGAATGCATCGACATGGATACCACTCGCTCAATGACAGGGTATAAATCTGGCTATACGGCTACAAAACACTCTGACCGACGACAAAATTGGTGACCAAATCACCCTGAACGCTCTGATTCAAATTCTCAGACTCAGTACCGGTGCTTTATTTTGTTCATTTCGAATTTGCGTAGCTTTACTTGGAATTCCGTCTCTAATTTTGTGTGGTATTTCTTGATTTTGTCTATTTCGCTGATTTCAGTCACAATCATTTTTGCAATGCTTGCATTTCAACTTATTTCCTTGGTTTTTTGTGCAATCTGTGCGTATAACATGTGGAAAGTTCTAGATTTGCCGTGTGCAAAATGTATAAAATGAAATCAATTGCAGCGGTTTTTATGGTTATTCAATACAAAAATAAACGAGTCCATTCATAAACGAAATATATGGCTTCTTTTAGAAAAAATGCATGAAATAACCTCGCGGCAGCCAAAAGCAAATAAACGTCAAGTAGACAACAATAAATACAACGGTTCTGTACAAACAACTATAATATGTATACCGTAATGTGTTTTGCGTAATCAGTACAAATTCCCTATCACTATACCCCAATCTCTACACTTCGCTGTATTATTGAATTTCTTTAAAATGTGCCTTCAGCATGTGGATTTTCAACGTCTTTCTCTCGCGTCTTGTAATGCCAAATCAACATCATGGTCATAATAATCAATATCAGCACAATAATTGCAGCTTGAATCAACAGCCAGAGTGCCCAGGGGAAGCCGCGCACTTGCTTCTTGCCTTTCAGGAATCCCGTTTCTCCTTGATCTGGTCTTCTCTCCTCTGGTGTGGTTACCACTTTATCCGCTTGCGTCGTAGTTGATGAAGTTTCCGGTACTTCTGAGGTCGGGCTATTTGACGACGCTTCGGTGTGAGCATTTGGAGTGCTCTCAATCGTTTCGGGACTGGTCAACTCTGATCCCGCAGTCGATGTATCAGCGCTCCCAGTCCCGAAGGTCGTGCTTGATGGTGTGCTGGCTGGAACTTCCTCTGTCGGTGTTGTCTCAAGTGGTACTTCGGTCGGCTGTTCTGGGGTTGTCGACTCGACCGACAATTCCGTAACGTTTGGTGCGACAGACTGAGTGGATTCTGTTATTTCCGGCACTTTTATTGTCGTTGATGGTTCGATTGGCATCTCAGTTGTGCGTGGTGTGGTTTCATTCGTTGCTTGAGTTGGTGGCTCAGTTTCTGGTTCAGTGGTTGATTGGGGCTCAATTGGTTGTTCCGTAAAGCTTGTTGTTGACTCTGGCACTTGACTGGTAAAGTTTTCGGTTGTTGGTTCCTCTGAGATGATTGGTAGCTCTTCCGTTGTTCCTGGTACGTTTACCGTGGTTTGTGAGGATTCAGTTAATTTTTCAATGGCGGAAGTGGTGCTTGGAGATTCAGTTTCTTGTTCTGGGGTTGTTTGAGGCTCAATTGGTTCTTCAGTGACCGCGGTTGTTGGTTCTTGAGTTTGACTGGTAGAAATGTTGACTATTGGTCCTTCTGGAGTGGTCTGGGGAATTGGGGGTTCTGATGTAAGCGGTTCCAAGGAGGTGGGTTCTGCTGTGACCGGCACAAAAGTTACGGTTTTTTCCGAAGACGGCACAGTAGGGCGTTCTGGTTCTGGTGTTGTTGTGGTAGTTGTTGTCGTGGTGGTGGTGGTCGTTGTCCGTGCTACAAATGTTTCGAATACTGATTGACATTGAGATGCTTCCTCTCACCAATAACGTACGTAAATAGCAATTCTGATGATCGTCCTGGCCGCACGTGCTAGCTCCATTGCCGCATTCGAATTTGACCGTTGGAGGACAGCTGAACTGATGGACGAACCGCTGACAAAGACGACAATGACCGTTGATCTTGACGCACACGCTGGCGGCGATTTGGTCGATCGCTGGAATAGGGTTGGAATTTGAAACATTACATATTGGTTATATTTTCGAAACGGTGTAAAGGTCAGTTGGGTGTAAAGGTCGGCGGAAAGCTCGGTCGACAGCTCAGTGTGATGGACCTCGGTGTAACCTTGAAACATTCCATGTTAATAACAGGCAATGTTTCACGTTTACACCGAGCTACGCCGACCGAGCTTTCGACCGAAAATTCCACCCATTAACTGATTGATGATGCACTCACCGCTCACAACGAATGGATAACGTGTGCACCGAACATTCGCTCCCAATTGGCCTGAATGTTTCAAAGGCGGGAACGTGCTGCATTTGGTTCCGCCGAACGTGCGTGTTTCCGTGTATCCGCAACATCTGGCGGTCCCAGATGGACAAGATTGTAGATCCTCGCATGCACGCTCACCGACGTGGCACTTCTTCGCTTTGACCCCCTTCCCAACTGTTGTCATTGGAGGGGCACTGGTTTCAGGCACTACGGTTGCCGCTTGACGTTTACGACGTCGATCTGAAACATCATACGAAAATGTCACGTTTGCGTCGTTTCACTGTTGGGCAAAGGTACTGTACGTATGTATATAGGACAACTTACTCAACAAACCAGGTGGCGGTCTACCACCGATGGGTATCTGCGACTGTTGCGACTCAACAGACGACTGATCTTTATCTGAATTAGATAGTTTGGTCTGGACATACACCATGGAATTTAGAAGGGGCAGCTAGCCTGTCTGACTAACTTTCAATAGGTGGTCCAGGAACCACAGGGCGTTCGATCTTAGGTCTTTGGTCGTTTGTAATCCATTCGGTCTGATCTGGAAAAGTTCACGAAATCTGGAATTTAAGTAACTGTGTCAGATTTGAGCCTTGTATTCATACCTGATGAAACAGGCAGCCCTTGGTTGATGCTGTCCTTCGGCACCTCAACTTCTTGAGGAACACTTCCACCATTGCCTATGTCTGGAATCACAAACACTAATCGTTGACATTTATAGGGAATGTTAAGTGTTAAGCAGAGCACGATACAGGGGTCGCAACCTGGTTGTTGGGGAGGCACGATGTTCGGTGGCATCCCAGACGTATCATCAACGATAGGCGGTGATATGGGCAATGGCTTCGCCGGGACCAGCGTTGGTTCAGTTTCTGAACCCACACAATGCGACATTCAATGTATGTAACTTTGTTTATAGCAATTCAACATTCATCCAGGGATCAAAACTACCTGGCAGTGTCAGAGGCTCAGTTGGTTGCATACTGAATGGCTGGTGTGATGCTGCCTCGATGTCAGGAACCAACGAGGAAATCAACTTTTCAATTAGCCCCATCGTTGTTGGTTCAATTTCTTCTGCAAAGTCCTTCACATTTACTTCCATTCGGGCATGCTGTCCAAGCATACCTGGCGTCATTGGCGGTCCTGGCGACTCGGCACTTATTATCGGAGGAAAATCAGTAATGTTTGGCACAACTAATGGTTCCACAGTATCAACTGGAATAGGATGTATGTACGTTAGCTCGTTATTTCTTTGCAAATGCTAACAATGGCTCTATTTCCTGGGGCTCACCTGATGGTTCAATCGGTGCCAAAGTAAGAGGCTCCGGTGACTCAGTACTTGGCATCGATGGAACTTCTATTGTCACTGGCTCAACTGGTGGTTCAATCGTGTCGTCTGAGAAGGAATTGTTTTTCATTTATATACATATATGCAAAGCATTGACTTTCTATCTTGACCCACTTGCTGGTGGTTCAATCGGTCCCAATGTAGGAGCCGGTGGCAAAGGTGGTCCGGTCACTCCGGAAGACGCTTGAAAGGTTGGAATGTGAACTTCTTGACTATATGTAGATACATTACAGTACATCGAAGTAATTTCGAACCAGTAATGCATTCCTCGCTGGCTGGACACAGTTCAGTTCCTATTCCACAATCGTAGTGAATGTTGGTTGGACAGTACTGTCGGATGACGAGTTGACAACGACGACAGACGCTGTGGATTTTGACACAGATCGATTTGGGCGAGTAGTAGACTGAATATGGAAGCTGATTAATTGAAGAACTGCATGATCGATCGGTTAAATGATTCGCGTTATTCGATTGATTCGTTGATGCTAAGTGCGAATGTATGTTGATCGCCTTCTGTGATTGATTGATTAACTGATTAATTCATTACCCTGACTGGTTGACATGTTCGATAGATCAGTTGTTGATTTTCTGATGCGTTACTAGTGCTTGATTGGTTAATGAGTTACTCACCGCGTTTAAATTTGTGATATTGACAGCGGATTGGTAAGTTCCTCATTTGTACTTGATCATATTCGAATGGCTCGTGTATGTGACACATTGGTCCCGTCGGTGCACTTTCGTAAAACTGCACTCCGCAACAGTTGACTTGTAGCTTGCATTGTGCCTGACATCGTTCCAGACTCAATGATTTCATCGTTGTGTTACTGTCATCTTGATGAAAACATGACGTCGAATCGGCATAGAACTGGCCCTGGTAGTCATTCGTGGCGATCACTGAAATATACAGAAGTGATAGTATACTGTAGTTGGTATGCGTAACGTGTCTGTGGTTACGATGGGCCCACGTCGGTAGTACACGTCATGAGAACGTGGCTGAAGGCGTTAACCACGTGGTACTCTACCACCGCTGTACTGATTTTGATTAGAAACTGTGGGATTTCAAATATTTCAGCAGAGAAACCTAGGGTGTCTGCTTATCCGCTTAGTTACGTATTAAGTAACATAAATAATCCTTTAAGTAAAAATTCTTGCTTTGCAATTGGAGCAATAGAGCATACGACTGCGTGATATATTTAGCTTGGCGTCGCCATTGGGATCTTCAGTTGCTAAAAATTTCGCCCGATGGTCAAGGAAAACAGGGCTAAAATTCTCACGGTCGTGTTCCAGTGTTCCTCATTCACCAACTTAATGTCCATTTGCAAAAAAACACTTTTCGGTCGCCAACGTTTCTTTTTTGAAAACTGGGCAAATTGACCTCTGCACACGGCACTCTCCAACATCGTCATAATGGTGCACAGCAGCGCGAACAGTCCGCAAGCAGTCATGACGTCACGCTGATTGGTGTATTCTCGAAATATTGAATTCTTTCTAGCTTATTTGACTACAGTATTCTGAATGACGCATGGTGTAGCTCTCTGCTAGAAAGTGCTTTGATCTCGTTCTTACCCAAGCAGCTACTGTATATATAAGTTTTAACATTCAATTATTTTAGATGATTTTAATTTAATCATGCGGCTTTGTGTTTTCCTGGTAAAGATGATCCATTAGTCAGTTGCAGTAATAAGCTCATGCCAGTCGCAACGCGACTATTTACTTTAACACATCGTAATTTATTTCTGCAGTATTTGCCAAGGAAAACCCAGAAATTTCACGTCACACGTTATATTGCTTTGTACCATAGTGTGTGGTAAGAAGTTTTCCGAATGGAACGGATGATTTATTAGCAGCGAAGAAACTGACGCTTTATCATCTTGCGTTCTTCACCTTGAAATGCAAACATGGAAACGTGCAGGTTTGCATCAATTGGGATACAGTTCTGGTTCTTAAGACCAAGTCCGGTCATGAAGCTTTGCCGAGAGTGCAAAACAGTTCAAAAACGACATGTTAATCACAGATTTAAAAATCGCGTCGGCGAAAGACTTTCAAACTACCAAAAGCGCAACATTGAACATAACCATACGGACAGTCATAAACTGTTGCACCATGCATACGCACGGTTTTTATACACCCAGTTTTGCATTATTTTGCATTTTGTTGTGTTGTGATATCACACGCACACCGCGGTGCAAGGACAACATAACGTCTACCCCGTTCGACAAATAGGAAACATAATGATCGCTTTTCTCGTTATTTTTTGCTCATTCCGCGAGCGAATAGGTGCCTGAAGAATTCTGAATATGACCCCATTTCCCAAGTCAGAATTGCACAACGAACCAACCAAAACTGGTGTCAAAAGTAAAGAGGGTAAAAACTGCTAAAAAGGGTGTGTGAAAGGATTCAGCAGACAGATACTATACATGCCCCCTGTTCGCATCACGTGTTGTGCGTGTTGGTATGGTTATGGTAACAAAAACCATGATGGCTTTTTTCAGTCGGCATAAAACGTATTCGCTTAAGAAAATGTAACATTCGCTTTCAAAGCAGTCGTAAAACAACATCGTATCAGAGCGATACAATAATGATACATTTTGGTCAACATGGTTTGGTACCGTGTTTGTGCTTTGTTTTGTGTTTGTATCGTTTTTGAGGCGTCCAAGCCTGATTAACCGCAAGAACCGCAAATTACGAAGAAAATTTTGCACACAAATCCGTCGATAGAGCAACCAATGTGTGACAAAGCTCATTTCTTGCCTGGGGTTTCTGCAGCCCCGATTTGGGAGAAAACGTTTTTGGCATTGTTTGAAAACACATTTAACTCGTTTTCAGGGTAATGCTGCATTTGGACGTTGGTTTCTTTTCACCTTCGGCTTCGACTTTAGGTTTGGGCCAAACCCAACCAGTAGCCTAAAGCCTTAGCTCGAAAAAATTCAAAGTTTACGGTAGCGGCAAGCGCAGGAGTACTGTTTTCAGCCCTGCGATTCTCGGACATCAAGCACCTGCTCACGCAATGTGAAGATGTACAGGTTTATCGTTACCGTGTGCCCGAAAATGTCGAATATCGTTAAAAACATGGTGTTTACGAAGATCATATGAATTAGAATTGTGACAATGTCTTCAACTAAGTGCAAGCCATCCAAATGCCAGCACTGCGGTGGTACCGGTACATCATCTGTTCTCAGCGAGACCCCCAGCTCGGCACCACTCACTGCCAACGATCATGGCCCAAGCAGTCGAATCGCTGCGAGCGATCAGGTTTGAGGAATGTTCCATTCATCTCGTTTGCGGGAAATGGTTTTCAGAATTTTGAAGGACGGGAAATTGCGGGAAAAGGCCTCTTTCCCGCGGGAAATTTCCCGCGGGAAATGCGGGAAAACGGGAAATTTCCCGCGGGAAACGGTGATATTTCCCGTAGATTTCCCGCGCAAAATAGGAATTTCCCTTAAATTTCCCGCTGAAAATAAGAATTTCCCGTAAATTTCCCGCGGAAAACAGATATTTCCCGTAAATTTCCCGCCCTAGTTTTTGCTTTGATAAGTTACTAACGCAATAGCTGGCCGCTATAAGTGCTCCTTTGATGTGTTAAAAAGTGGATGACAAGTCCTGTCGTCTGTTGATGTAAACTGGCAATGTAAAAGAAGGACACTCAAAGGTAAAGTTGCCCTTTGGAGGATGAACAACGACTGTATAACAGTATTTACCAAGAATTCAGGCCTGTTCATGCTGAGACACGTTCAAACGAGTATTCTAGTTACACACACGTGCCATTAAATCCGTAAATTTCTTGATTGATCGGTTCAGTGCGTGAGCCGTAACTATAAGTTGAAAAATGCAGTCAAAGTCAATTGCTCAGTGTCGTGATCTTCATGAACAGGTCTGAAAAAGACAAAAAGTCTATTTTCAACCCATACTAAAGAAGAAAAGCCAACAAAAGATGATCTGGTCGTTTCGATTTCCCGTTTCCCGCGGGAAATCTCACGGGAATTACTGACGGGAATTCCCGCGCGGGAAATGGTCGAAGGACGGGAAAAAGCGGGAAATGGCCGATTTCCCGCGGGAAATTTCCCGCGGGAATTTTCAGGCACTATTTCCCGCGGGAAATGCCACTATCCAAAATATTTCCCGGGAAACGGGGACGGGAAATTTCCCGCAAACTTCCCTCCCTCCCGCGAATTTCTGCGGGAAAAAATTTCCCGCGCGAGCCCTAGGCACGAACTAGTTTTGCGCTCGCATAAAACATCACTGATTGTGCCAGCGCACAAAGCATGGTCAGTCATCACATTAGGCGTAGTTGTAGGGCACTATGCTATTGGCATGTAGTATGTAATGCATACATTTTACGAGTTGAACATGATTTAGTTCCAGATCCAGCACCCCTTTTCATCGCACAGCAATGCCATAGCAACCCAACCATCACTGCCTCACATGTTGGTCGAATCGGAGCCAATTGTTCCGGTCCAACCTTCACCCGTCATCACTCTCTTTCCCAAAGTATCCGTCCGTGAAACATCACCAGCCCAGAACAGTCACCTAATCAGCGACTATCTGAATGCGACTACGCTTACCGTAACCGGATGTCATGTCGCACCGTGGCCGTCACAATGCAACGTCAGTTTTTGAAGTAGTTCTTTTCTTGTTTCTTTCAACAAATTTAATGCGTAGTTTTTGCAAAACCCAATTACACTTTTACGTACCTGTAGATTTACCGTTGTTTGTTCCCTATTATTTTGCGTGTCTCATCGTTCTCTGACCGATGATTGATTGCTGGGCACATTTTGTTTGTTGCGAGTTGATAATAATCTTGATTTTTTTCATTCAAAAATGTGCCGTTCCAAGTGCGTGCCGCACCACAGCTGTCTTGTGGGTGCGCCGTTTGCAACAGTTTATGCGTCGTGTTTGCACAAACGTGTTTCCGCTGGTCACACGCACATGCGACTGTAAAAACGTGTAGAAAACGTCGCGTTTTATGTTGGTTTTATCGAACACAGTTCGTTTATCGTCGTAATGAAGAACTGATCGTTCGATCGTAACGCCGAACCAAAAACACTATTTTGATGACAATTTTTTTCGTCCGCCGTCATGTAATTTATAAAACTGATATTATACCCCGAAATGCGGGTCAAAAAGAATACCCCCAGAAAGAAACTCCGGGCCAGTTCAGAGCCCATGCCCAATTCAAATCGCAACGTGACTGAACCTGAGATGATTCCCACAACAACCGCTTATCACTGGGGGTTCCCATTCTTTGTGCCTCCACAGTTTCAAGCTGCTGGTCATTATGGCACTGTTAGTAGTAACGTTGCTCGTTTATGGTTGCCGTATGGTATTGGAACGGACGTATAGTCCGTCCACCAGCTCATGGCACTTGTGTTGCTGCTGGCCGACTTGTTCCCTTCCTCCACGTTCTAATGAAAGAGAAATTGAGTTTCCGAAAAAAATTATTTTTGCTCCTAAATTGCTGTTTTTATGAAATCGACGTGTTTTGTAGATTTTAATTTAATTTAATTTTAAATTTGATCGAATTCAATCGTTTTCGACACATTTTATTATTCTTTTAGTCTTTTTTGCAAAATCGCTCACACTCAATTTCTCTTTCATTAGAACGTGGAGGAAGGGAGCAAACCAGCCAGCAACAACACAAAGTGCCATGAGCTGGTGGACGGACTATACACACGATGCCAACTGTGGTTGTGGTTATATGGCATCAAACTTGGGTAATTGGGCAATAATAAGCAACGAAGCCGACGTTATAGTGACAAACCAAAAAAAGATCAATGTGAACCGACACGATCGGCAAGTATGATACCGACCGCCATGGTGTCACATTGGTTGCTGTCACCCAGTTTCCATGGTCTGGGCGGTGTACCGGGTCATCGTCAGACCTAGAAATGGGCCAGTCACAGCGCTGTCAAAAACATCAATTCTGGATCTCACTTGAGAAATAAATAATTCAGAGTCTCATGTTGCAATTTTCAGGCGATGATGCAACGGTTCGCGTTTGGTCACTATCACTGTCATCACTACCCCATCCATCTACCTGCCTTTCCCATACCTCAACACCCACATCCTTTTATGCGGTCTCCTGGTGTCACATTGCCCCCTCGATTGGCAGGGCCGTTTACTCTGCCTCCCACAAGCACCGCCACCACGACGGCTGATGTTTCACTCGGCGTCAGAACGTCGCAGAAGCGGATCGTGCAGTTTTGTACGGAGTGAGTCGGAACGGTTCTGTCTGGGTTGTCCGTGATTATTTCGTTAGTCAGTGGTAAATCCATGAGGAACCTTCGTCACACAGTCTATGAAAGTGGTCAGATACGAAAAGTGAAGGTGTATGCCAGTTCCGCGACGTGTATCCCAAGCCTGTGGGTCACGAATGGCGGACTGCAGCAATTGGGATATAGGGTATCTACGCCGAAATTACTGATGTGATCACAGAGCCATAAGTAATCAACTGTTCTTCTTGGGAATCGTGCAGTTGTTGTTGGTTTGGTTGTGTTGTTGGGTTTTCCGACACGGGCGATGCATCAATATCACGTCATCGTCAGTGCCGCTCCACCAGCTGGTCATGTGATGAACGTGGTGTTTCATGTTCGTATAAATATCTTTATCCCTAATTCTGTGCAGACGCATAAAGCCGAGCGATTGTTGTGCCTGGGTCAAGAACAGTCACACGTTCACAGACTGAATTCGAGTTCTGATGTTTCAGCTGTTACCAAACACAAGGCATCAAGATTGAGCGCAAAGGCCACGTGTGCCCGAACAAGTCGGAGATTGTGCAAACGCTACGACAGAAACGCACGCGCTGCCACCAGTTGTTGCGCGACAAACCACTCTGCGAATGCGACATCAAAAAGTTCCGCTTCGACAACGGTCTGGCTGTGACCAAGCATATGAATCCATCAACGGGAAAGAATAGACGTTGGTTTGACAAAAGTTTCTTTTCTCGTTCAACTACAGGGGATGTACAATGTGCTTTATGAGGTTGCCGTTTTCCACCTGATTTCACAGACGGGCGGTGCACCAGGTCATCGTCAGCGCGAACGCACCTGTTGGCCACCGGGTAAACCTGGGCTTCGTTTTATTCTTACGTGAAACATTACTGCTTGTACGAAACCTAAGCCCGTATATGCGCAAAGTAAAGAAAGGTAAGTGTGTTAAATGATTCCGCAGGTCTGTGCCAGAAATGCAAGCTGCACGACGAGTATCCACCGTCACTCGGTCACAAGCGATTCTGTCCCTATGAAGAATGCAAGTCTGAACAGGTGATCATATTATGCCCTTTCATGCGCTTTGTCGGAAAACCCCCAAAACCCCCTATCAAGGTCGTCCTGTTTTCACTGACAGGTGGCGCACCAGAACATCGTCAGTGAGAATGTACCATGTGCCACTAAAAATAAAATGTTCAGAAAATTTAATTTATGTAATATTCGAACGTGACTTGGCAATTTTAATTCATCTCATCAATATGCCATAATTTGCAGAGCCAAGCCATCGACACTCTACGTCAAACACAAGCCATTCAACAGGGCGAAAGTCGGAGACCCACCATCCCACTGCCATCCTCCGTGATGCCAATGCGGCCGTGACACACTTTAAATACAATACTTGAAACATCTGATTTTGATCTCGCGAATTTCTGTGTATTTCTTTGTTCAAGCCGGGTAGCCGTCCAGGGTCATACAAATTCCCGTTTTTGTTCAGGTATTCTTATCCTCAAAGTGTTACTGATATTCAACGAAAACTTCATCTTTGCTAAATATTGTGCAATTGAGTTTGCAGAAAATACCATGAAACGATAAAAAATTGAAACGGTGAACCTGTAGAAGATCAACGCTGATAAAAAAGAAAAGTTCCTAGAATGGCTGTGCAATATTATAGATCAGATTGCGTAACAAATAGATCCACTCAGGAAACGTATGAATGTGTTTATTCATTCGTTAAACAAACAAATATTTTGAATAAAACGTCATAATGCGGAATGCAGTCGGTCAGTCTGGTCTTGTCCAGTGCATCAAAAAAGGTGTTTACCAATCACGGAGAATCGTGTTTCCTAGACTGGTCGGTCGGATAACGTACAGTTGAACATCGCGAGCGCGAGCAGTTTTGCTCCAAGAGCACATTACATCATATAATATCAAAACTCAGACCTTGCAGTTATCGTGTGAGGTCGCTCAATATTTGACCATCTTGTTACTCGTTTGTGTACACGGGCACACATGCAAAGCGATAACATTGTGAAATAATTTGTCATACAGAAAAAACCTTGCGAGCCGCAAACGGCTAGGTGGCTGACACACGCCTGTTGCTTGGTTACAGTTGCCTGGTGCCCCGAGCTTGCGCATGCGCGCATCTGGTGGCTTGGCTCAGCTTTGCAAGCCTCTGTTTGAAACCGCAAGCGTGAGTTTCTTCTGCAGATAGCAGACTTTGAGGATAAAAAACCGAAGCAAAAATTATGAAAATCGTGCCGTTTTCGAAACCGGCTGGCAAGCGGCTGTCGAGCGCAAATGAGTACGATTCCATCGTGGTTGGTGTCCTCTTTTACTAAAACATCAAATTGAATTAATTGTACACCAATGGCAAGTACGTACATTGTTGCATCAGGCGATCGTCCGTGTGCTGATCTAAATCACAATAGTCAGCAGACCCTACGCTCGCTAATCATGTCCTCGTGAAACATCATCTACACATCAAAACCGCCCGTACCCACTTTTTTCTCAGACGCACACAAAATGGGTGGCTTTCATCGAACTGGGAGTGCTGTCCGTCCTGTACACCATTACGGTAGTCACCGGCCAGCTTGGTGCTGTGTTCCTCGCGTGGTTCGCGGCGGTGTGCGGGGTGCTCATCGGTGTACGATCAAATGCGCCCATGTATCTCATCCCACATTTGCTACTGCAGGTTTGTGTCTTGGTCCATCGTCCGGGTTCATAGTATACATTCCGATAGGCGATACCACCAAAGAGGCTACATGACCTACGGTGTCCAACCTTGTGATCGGATGGGGTCTGACATGATCTTTTTTGCCTTGAGCACGTAGTCACTCATGATGCCGCTGATTTCAACCGGCCCCAGATCCAGATTTGACAGTAACCGAAATTATACAGTCTACCTATCGCTTTATTGTGGAACCCCATAGTGACAAACTCGCCTCAGGTCCCGAAATTTCGCGTGATAGTACCTGTTTGTCTCTTTATAGTGTGGACTTGATTGATCAAATCTTGATATATCACCAATCTAATACACCAGTCACAAGTTATATTCTAGACTCTTACCGCGTTGGCACTCGTGTTTGTGACCGCATTGTGCATCGCAGTTACGGTCGCGGCACCAGAGTTAGCTAAATGGACACAAGAAGACTATGAACAGGAACCGGATCAAGTTGTCATCACTGGTCAGTTTATTTTCTGTCCGTTTTTAGTTCTCCAAATTTCTTTTGGCAGTGAGCTTTGTCTTTTCACTCAAACGGAACCAGGCATCGTCAGTGCGAGTGCACCACCAGGATACCAATGTGAATTGCGCTTCGATGATTTTTTGGTTGTCCGCTTCTGCCTGCTGTCACAAACGGACGGTGCACCAGGTCATCGTCACTGCGAATACACCAGGTGGCCACGTGGATGTGGTGACCCTCAAAAGAAGACACATGAGAGGAATTTTCGCCCTCTTTTTCAGCCATCCGCGTGATCGGTGGTATTCTGACTGGATTCTGCATCTTGGCGTTTCTGCTGAACCTTTGGTTTATTCGAATCGTGAAAAAGTGCAAATGCTATCTGTCATTGCTCAACAAATGCCCATTGAGTGAACAGAATGAACGACTAATGAACATTCATCAGACGTTATGGGCTGATCAGCAGAGCAGCGCCAGACAGGCAAGTGAAACATCAGCCAGCACGGTTTTTTTGACATGTTGTTTCTATGCATCAATGACCAGTTTCAGCATCAGAAACCATCCGATTTATCGTGGGTGATCGAAAAATGGAGTGTCGGTCAGAAACTGGAAGCACTCGACCGATTGAACCCGACGTTGACTTGTGTGGCAACAGTGATTAATGTGGACAGGGCAAATAGACAGGCATGAGAGATGTTTTTTGAAGTAAAAAGCTGCATTTTGTTTAATTGTCGACCATTTTCGAATTTCAGGTGTCAATTTACTTTGATGGCTGGACGCACAAGTTCGATTACACAGCGGACATTGACAGCGACGATTTGCATCCCGTGGGGTACTGCGCACATGCGAAAATTAAGTTACAACCACCAAAAGGTATATCCAAGTTGAAAACTTTGGGTTTGGTCTCTTTATGCGTTTTCATATTTGAATAGTTTACCAAATTCAGGATACACCGGCCTGTTCTTGTGGAGCGAGTACTTGATTGAAACGGGCAGCATGCCTGTGCCACATGAATGTTTCAGCGAGGTAAAAAAAGAGCTTTTTCGTTTCAAATATTTCCGTGGCCATCACCAAAATAATTTTTGCAGACGCAATCGCAAGGCACGCGCGAATTCTCGCGTCAAGCAGCGGATCTGAGCGGTTGGCAGGAGGGAATGAAGTTGGAAGCACGGGATGCAAAGAATAAGAACAAGCTCTGTGTAGCCACTGTGGCGGATGTGCGTTATACTTGACTGAGACGACTTTCAATTGCAATTTTTTATTGAAATTCTTTGTCAATTTGCAAAACCTTTAACGTTTCAAGTTTTAAATCTTACCGTCGATAATTCCAAGGTCCTTTATCCTGACTCGATGGTGACAATCCGTTTCGACGGTCAAAGCGACGACCATGACGTCACCTGTCTGCCTTTCGACCGTCGTTTGCATCCTTGTGGATTCGCGCAAGCAAAGTTGAAAAAACCACCACTCTGTTGGTGTTGCTTTTGAAAGTTTCTTACTTTTGGTATTTGTGTTGTAATTGGCTCAATGCAAACCCAAATTGCAGTGGGCAATGAATCAAGCAGCGACTTCAACTGGAGCAGCTATTTGGAGAAGACCAAGTCCGAGCCTGTACCTGAACATCTGTTCTCATACGTTTGTATAGTACATGATCACTTTATCACATGATCAAATACACGAAGAACAGTGAAGTTATATGTACATACTGTATGTTGTCACCTGGACGAGCCAATAATTTCCGTTTCAGAATCAAGCACATAAAGTGGCCGCATGCAAGGTCATTTCAATTGACGGCACACCCGACACAGCGGTGCAATATGAGGACACTGAGACCCCTGACGTTGAAGGGTGGAAAGTCGGTACGTTAAAAAGCTGAAACATCAGAAACTGGATTTTCGATTTCTTTCGCATGCGCAGGCGGTGATTGTGGCATACCGTTATGACCCTAGACTATACCCTTCCTGTTCAACTGCACTGACGATCAAATTGAAATGCGTCGCCATAGGGGATTGAACACCATGGCATGGATCATGTTTTGTTGAATTTGTTAACTTTTGTTCGGCCCTGGTTTTGTTGTCCTGTTGGGATAGTGGAACAAATTTTGCGCTTGTCTGATGTGGTTGGTGCAACGGCCCGATCAAAAATTGACGCAAATTACTGTGTTTTGGCCGGGGATGGGATGGTTCGCCCGTGCTCAGAAATTTTATAAAAGAATTAAACACTTTACTCTTTCCAGGTCAACGTCTTCAGGCCCTTGACCGTCTTAATCCCACTTTGATCTGTGTGGCTACAGTAATCAATGTGGA